>APFE030613353.1:58510-69178 GCA_000404065.3 Pinus taeda | reverse complement strand
AGAACCAGAAGTCAGCTAAGTAGAGAAAAAGGCAAATCAATAGCTGTGGAAGAAAGCCCTATGTCAAAAGCTAGTCTAAATGATTTGCTTGAGGCAATTGATTTTGAACAAGCTAAAACAGTGCAGGTTGAGTCAATGCCTATTGACCTAACCTAGTCATCACCTGATAGCACCAAAAAATCAAAGGCCTCAAAAAGGTTAAGGTTTGAAGAATCTGGTAATGAATTTATGGTCAAACCACGAAGGCCAGTCACCAGGAGGCAAATCAAAGTAGTTGAGCAATTGCACAAGGATGAGGTAGCTATGAAGGTACCTGCAACAAAGGAAATTAAACAACTTCCTAAAGCAGAGAAGACAGAGGAAATGAAAAGAAAACCATACACAAGAAGACAGGCCAAAGAAATGGAGAAGCAGCTACCTGAAGTAGAAAAAGCAAAGAAAATCAAAAAGAAAGATATGGATAAAAAGGTCCCCATTGCCATAGAAACCAAAACTTCATCTTCAAAGGAACAATGGGAGGCAGCTGAGGAAGAAATGGCTAATTTGGAGAAAACTGTAGCAGAAATTGCAGCCATGGAAAAAGAGCTTGCAAAACTTAAAGCTCAGCTAGGTAAGTTAGCTACCAAATAAAAATTGCAAATTTTTAAGGTCAGGTGTTACCCCAAGATTTTGTTTTATTTTTCTTAAGTTCATTGGTTTTTGAGGCATGTAAGCACGACATATAAAAGGAAGATAAATTAGGAGTTTTGAAGCCAGAAGCGAAGCTGTTACAGTCACAAAGTATTTGATAATTTTATTGAAGACTGTATTTTTGAAAAGAACAGCAGTTTCGTAGCGCGCTACGAAACTGCTGTAGATGACTGTTTTGCAAAGAAAACAATGAAATTGATGCTGAGGTCAGAAAATTTTGAAAAGAAATGCCTCGAGGGCAGGAAAGAGACCATACAAGGCTATCTAAGCATTCAAAGAATGACAGGTGTAAGTGTTGGAGAAAAAAGGTGAAATATTTTGGTTTTTTGCTAAAGTCTTCCTAAAGCTACTTTATGACCGAATTATTAGGGTTCTGGTAGGGTTACCGGAATTTTGTGTTGAACACCTTTTCAGTTCACAAAGCGTCCAGATCATAAGGCATATGGTTTTATGCGTGGTTACTAAAGGTATTAATCAGCTTGAAGCAGGTTCTTTTGGAAATAAAGACTAATGGAAGGCAGGGACCGTGAAAACAGGGCACACATCTTCATCAAATAATGAGTCATCTGCACAGTTAGAATCCAAGACAACTCGTTCAGTGAATGCCTCTCCAATGTATTTCAGCCACTACAGAAATGGTATAGGTGTCAAAGCTCAAGAAAGCATCATGCACACGAGGAGAAAGAATTAGAGTTTCAATAGGAATAGGACTCTATGTATTTACAGCGCAATACCTTTGTATTTAATAAGTTAGCTTAAATATAGATAAGGTAATTAATGATAGATTTTCGAGCTCCCCTCATGCTAGAGGAGGAGTCTCAAGTAGTTTAAGTTTTGTTTTCCTATATATAGGAGAAAATCTGATGTAAGTGGGGTTGGAGATTTATGATAAAAACAGAGTTTTCATGTTGGCTTATGTAAAAAGACTTTGACAGTAATAGAAGCAGTACTTTTTCTTCCCAAGATTCATCTTGTGCTTCAAATGCTCAGAGTATATTTGGTTTGGTCTTTATTCTTCTTGTTTTACAGTTCACTAAATATGCAATCACTCTGAATTCACCTAGTGCTCAGACTTCCTGTGTATGTTTTTTGAATTGAGGTTCTTCTTGAGATATGTTATGAGTGTTGAGACATTATATGCCTTGGCTTCCATGATTGAGTAGCTAATAATTTACTGCAGAAGTGTATGACTCCATGAGCCCAATGGAAGAAGTCTAATTTTTTTATTCCAACCAGCTTAAATTTCATCTACTGTTTAAAGAGTTAGCCATCTTTTCTTGCCCTTAATGCATATCAAAAATCTGTGAGAGAGCCCTCTCTGACTAAGGAGGCTAAACCTTAGTCTAAAGCCTGGTCTGAAACAGTTTCATGAGATCTTATTAAGTAGCAGCCCTTAGTACTGATTTTATGATAACAATGTCTTTGAAAAGTTTGACTGAAAAGGTCTACCACTTGATTCAATATGAATGGCTTGTACACACACTTCATCAAATTCAGTTGGATTAAACATAAGTAATGTATGTCGCAAATAAGAATGCAAACTTCCAATATACTTCAACAAAGTTTCCCGTGTGTCTAATGGAATATTAAGTGCTAATGCCTTTTTTCTTGAATTCTTGTGTAAACTCTTGCACACTCTGTCCTTTACCTTGCCTTAAATGCTGCCAATCCATTACAACCTGTTGCATATATCCTAAAGGATAGAATTTCTTTCTAATAGCTTTAAAAAACTTAGACCATGAAGAAATAATTTTTCCTTTTTGCTTCAAATCTGATTGAGTATTACTTCCCACCAAATAAATGTTGTTCTCCCATTCTAAGTGTAGCTAACTGAATTTTTGCAGATTCATCAACAACATTTTGGATTCTATACTACACCTCAAGTTGCTTTATCTAGTTATCTAACTTTTCATGATTCATTTCATCATCATATATTGGAAACAAAAACTTAACATAAACTTAAAAAAAAGGAGATTTCTTTTGCTTCTTTTGGGAATTTGAATATGAAATTGAATGATAAGAGAATAAAGAAGAATAATACTAAGATGGAGGAGAAGGAGGTTCATTACCATCATATTTTTCCTTGCCCTTTTTCACTTTCGTGCCTTTAGAAGACGAAGCTGCATCTTGAGTCTTCTTGTCTTCATAAAGCTCCACAACCATCCTTTGCATATTAAGGAACATTTGCTGAAATTTATCCTCTCCAACAACCTTTTTTTCACTAGATTCTCCTTCATTTGGCTCTCCCATCTTCAACTTTTGAGATACTTTCCTCTTTCCAATCTCTGGATTTATCTTCTCAAGTTTCCCTTCTCCAAATCGCGACCTGGATCTAGTCAACATTCACATTGGAAAATGTCCTTCTTATACATGATCAACCCCGCTCTGATACCAAAATATGATCCAAAATCAACATAATTGATATTTGCTCAATTTCACCAAATATTAACTAAGTTTGCTTTTATGTGAATGAATGAGAGAAAATTGAATTTTATGTGCCTTAAGCTTAAAAACTTGAAATATGAAAATACGCATGAACAACAGAAATAAGAAGCAAAAACAAAATATTTGATGACGAAGTTCGTCCCTCTCGGACTACATCTCCAGGTCTGCTTCCCATGGGCATCTCTTGTATTGAAAATGCTCATAAAGTCTCTATACATCAAATTCACCATTTTGGAATGTGCACACAGACATCATTGGCTACTGTCAGAAGATAGGTCTTGACCTCAACTTCCCAACACAACTTATAGATTTCAAAAAGGCCCAATATTGGCCAAGTTATGCCTCCAAAGGCATATTACACGCAGTGATAAAACTAAGTTTAGAGCTTCATATTACAATTCCCATGGTAGGGGCACATTGGAAAATATTTTTATAACCCATGACAGGTGGGGTCAAACCCACAGGCCTCCCGGGATCAGGTTTGCAATACATAGTGATATGTTGTATTAATATGGCATTACATTGCAACCATATTGTAATATATGGTATATGACTATTGAATAGTTTAACATACTATGCCACATATCAAATATTCGTTTTAACAATGTGGATACATAGAAATACGTTCATCCATATGGATATGAAGCATTAAACCATTAACTGACAGGTATGTATACCATATATAGTTTTAAAACTATATTAATTACCTTGCGCTATATTCAAGATATGTCATAACAGACTTTGGTTATATGTGTTTATCATATGGTTAAAAAATATACCAAATCCACAACATATGATATTTGCTATATAACTTTGGTATATGGTTTTTAACCAAAGTCCAACAATAAGCCGACGATGATATGGTTTGGTTGTTGTGCAATGCTTGATTGACACTCATAACTTTGGAGGCGTCGATAACTATGTATTGAATGGTGTTTGAATGATCCATGGGTTTTATATATGGAGGCTCCTCCAACCCTTCCCCCACATGCAATTCAACATACACTTAAATATATTCATGCGCCTAAGGATTATTAACGCCAATGCGTAGTGTATTGGTAAGATTTTGTATTGTAATTTCAGAGGTCACGGGTTCGATCCCTAACCTTGGAGGTTTGACCTTTCTACTAAGTTTGACTTTGACCTGCCATGTGCCCTGCTATGAGACTGCCACTTGGCTTGCTCTGGCCCATTTGTTTTTGCATGTTTGGGAAAATTTTCAGAATGTGTTTTCTCCCCCATACGGAGGCCATTTTGAAAACCGAATATACCACCAAAATAAACATGACGATCTCTTCGACTTGGCACTGGTTTCATGAGCATATGATTCTATAAAATTTTGAGCATTTAAAGGTCCTTCTAGATCAACATGTCTCCAATTCTTTCTTAACATCACCTTTCAAATCAACCTGAAAATGTATTCAAGTCTTCTTTAGTATTTTCTTCAAAAGGCTGCAATAGGACTACTCAAATAATGTCTTCAAGCTTGTTCCAAATCACCTCAAGGAGGTCCTCAATTACACTTCATCAACTGCTCGAAAGGGGGTCTTCACAAGCTGCCCAAACTAGTTCAAATTTGTCTCAGAGGGCTCCTTCAAATACAACTTTAGTACACCTTCAAAACATCCTCAAGCATTAGAGGAATTTAGAGGTCTAAAATGGGTCTCCTAAGAAAAATGCACAACCAAAATAAACTTTATAAGAACCAATAGGATTCAAGATGATGGTGTCAACCATGGGGGGCGATTCACCATTTTTGGAGTAAAAAAGTAAAAAGATTAAAAAATAATAAAATAATAAAACTATTTTTTTCAACTCATATTTTCAACTTATCTCTCTAATGTTTTACTCAAATTTCAAGCTGGGGTACTAATTGGATGCAAAATTTAATTCCTCATCGAAAGAGTACCCATGTTTCATACTTTTGATGGACCCTACTACACGAAAAATAAGAAATACATGAAAAATGTGATTGCAATCACGTTTTTCATGTATTTCTCATTTTTTATATAGTAGGGTCCATTGAAAGTATGAAACATGGGTACTCCTTAGATGAGGAATCAAATTCTACATCCAATGAGTGTTCCTGCTCGAAATTTGAGTAAACCCATAGGGAGATAAGTTCAAAATACGAGTTGAAAAAGTAGTTTTTTCTTTTTTCCCTATAAAATTTGATGATGTTATCTAATCTTATTTTATTATTTCCACTATTATTTTATAATTTCCTTAGGATGCGCATTTTAGACCTCAAAATTCCCCTAATGAGCTTCCTTCAAAAGATACTTAACTCCTGCTCAAATTATGCTCTAAATAGGCTAGAGGAGAGGGTCACAAACAACTTTAAAACATGCTCAAATGAAAAACACTATCTTCGACAAATTTTGATCATTTGGCAAGACTGTGTGAAGAAGGCTACATCTCAAGCATATTACCTTACAATTCTACCACAAATCCGAAACTAAGATGCCACAAATTTGAATACTATAGGGTCACAGGTCTGAGTCATTATGCCATAGATCCATTGGTTTGAATTTCATATGCAATAGATCCATAGGTTCGAATTCCACTAGTACCACAAGTTCGAACAATGCTATATATTGAATTGCATAGTTGCCACAATATGTAAGCCACGGATTCACTTTTTTATAGGTGTCATAGGTCTAAAATTTTACAAAATAGCCACCACAAAAACGTATATATGCCCTCAAAACACTTGCCTTAGATTCAAATATTCTTGCTTGAACTCAATGGTCGAATGGAGAGGACGAGTTTATATTTATATTGTTTTTATCATGTTAAAAATTCATGTCTTTTTGGATAGAGGGATGACATGACCATTTGAGCTGACTTGTGCAACACGTATATATTAATTTTGTGTTTTTAAGGAGGAGACAACCTATGTGTAATTTTTTTTGAAGCCATTGTGAATTGAATAATTATGTTGGTGGTGCCAAGGTGTTAATCCTCAAATACCTATGCACAAAAAAACAAAATTTTCTTGAGATCTGTTGTGCTAAGATTCATAATGCTAAGTGTAACAATTTCCAAAAGTAGTTTGAACCAATATTGAGACACACAATAAGTTTGAACTCTAAGATGTTCTAACAAGCCTCCAAACTCCATATAATTAATTATAAACACTCTATTCTTATGTTTGGAAATAATATCTTCAAAACAAACAATCTAGACTAAAGGTTGCATTGGACAACCATGAGTTGCCACAAGCTTCTACTAGTCTTTCTTCAGAAAACCAAACTTCTTGCCTTACAATCTCATGGTGATTCTTATACCCTGCACTACCATATTCCTCAGGTTCATGTGGTCCTAGGTTCTAGCTTGAAGTTGTCACACCATCTTATGAACTTAACTTTAGGGCACCTACCTTTTCTTGATCTATGTTGAATGACTACATTTTCCATAAAACAAGCTACTTCACACTGCCACCCATCCTTCTCTAAAAGGCCACTACTTTGACATCAATGACAAATGCCTCAACAATATCCCCCTTTTTTCATTGATGACAACATACCTATGACAAATTCCCTTGTCTTCGTGCTTATTTTCTTTCTCTCCTCCTTTGACATCAATGAAAAATGGGATGTTTTGTCAGCTGCCCCCTATGTTTGTACTTTCCTCTATCATGGTGTTTCTCCTCTTGTCAATATGCTCCTTTTTTTGGCTGGTCCTCTTGTCATTTTCTCCTTTATCTTCATGATTCCCCTATCATAGTTCCACTCCCCCTATATTCATGCTACTCCTTTCTATGATCAATTGTGACAACAATATTGTTTTGGATGTCCAGAGCAATATCAATGCTCTTTATTAGAAGACATATGAATAATGATTTATACGATCTCATCATTATGAGTGAAAAATTTAATGCACAAGGTTAAATTATTGAAAGTGTTCGCTGGAAATGACATATTTTAGTGATGATCCATCCAACACTAGAAAACAATTCTTGGAAGTTATTAAATGAAAAGACAATCCAAAACATATTTACACTTTGTTAAGACAAAAATGTCAGAGTGGTAAGATAAATTATCCAAGCATCTTGGTCATAGGATAATAATCCTTTTCAATCATAATCCCCATTTCTAGTCGTTGTCTCATTTATTACTTTCTGAGATTCTATAATTCTGCTCATAGTTGCATTTAATTGAGTTGAAGCCTTATTTTTTATAGTGCCTTGCCATAGTTTCCTAATGTCATCCTTTTTCTTGCATTTCCTTCTCATACATGTTAATTAATCTTTCATTCTCTTTAGCTATCTCTTTTAATTTCATTTGAAACTCCTCAACCTCCATTCTCATAACGATATCCTCCAGTTTTCCTTTTCCTTCTCGGTTGATACTAGCATGTTTTTGCAGTAATGTTGTTTCAACATTGTGTTGAATTTCTTCTTCATGCCCTTGACTTAAGGTTTCATGACCTCTTGCACTTACCCCTGTTCCATCTTACATGTATGGCACATGCTCTGCACAATTTCTCTTACTTCTAGAATTACACCACATTCTTCTTGCATCATTTGTTTCTCAGATTGCTTTTTCATAGAGCTAAAGCAATCTTTCATTCTCTTTTGATGTATCTTGTGATTTCACTAGAAGTTCTGCAATCTATTTTCTAATATGAAGAACTATATGTTCTACTCTAACATTCATAAAACTTGTTCCATCTGGCCAATGATTTGGGAAATCATCCTTTCCATACATGTCTCCCTTGCTTAAAAAGTTATGATTCCTTTCTTTAATTTCTTTCTCAAGTTTCTCAACTTGATTCCTAAAAAAGAACTAGTTCTTGGGATCTTTCATTCATTTCACATGCATCTTCCTCAACTTTGGATGTTCTGATTTAACATCAAAGGAAGAATTTTTTTTTTCTTCTTGTGGCATGTTTCCATTATTTGATGCTCCTAGTGCTCCTCTTGTCTCTTCTTAATGTCCATCATCTTTCATGCTAATTTCATATATCTTTTATCATCTTCCAAATCTGTCCTCAGTTCTTATTTTGTAGATAGAGGTGAGGTTGGAGAAAATCCAATAATTCTCTTTTGGGAACAAGATTAAAATTATCTTCAGGCTTTAATGACTCTCATAGGAGATTTATTTACCTCTATATTTATTACAACCCAATTATCTTTTTCCTTAGAGTACTCAATCTTGTGGACATATTAGGACAAGGTTCTATTCTTGTATATTTGGTTCCTCATGTTTTCTTCTCCAAACTTGATTGGGTTTCTCACAACACCTTTGTTGTTTATGAACCCACTTCATATCACTTATGCAGTCTTGTCCCATGTGACCAAATTTGTGACATTGTTGGCATTCCACATTAAACATGAATGACGGGGAAACTGAATTGCAAGGTCTATTTGGAGTTCTTTCTTGTATAGTTGCAAGTTTCCTTTTAGGGTCTTGATAAATTTTGCAATAAGACCTATAGTCTATAGTTTTATGACCAAAGTTAGTGCAAGAATAAAAATAACCAGAGAAATTTTTGATGTACCTGGATGAGTAACACTCTCTTGATATTTTGATGTCTCTTCTTAGAGAAGGCTCATACCTTTGTTGATATTTATTGTGGCTTGCATTTTGTGTGCATCCCTTGAGATCATATTCATATCTTGTTGGTGAATTTGTTTTTCCAAATTCATCTTGAATTTCTTTCTTACTTTCACTCGGACTAGAGCTCTAAAAAATATGATTTACAAAATTAGGGTTTTTATCATCTTTGCATGCACTCTCACCTATATAGCCAAGACCTGATTTTTCAAATGGTGGTCTTTGGAAACTAATGATGTTGTCTAATGTTTGAGAAATTTTCAAGTTCTTATTGATCTTGTCAACTTCATTTCTCAAGGAAGCAATCTCTTCTTCAAACCTCTCACAATCTTCTTCTTTCCTCATTAGATATATCTTCATTACTTGTTCTGCTCTCTTTGCTTATTCTAGTTGAACCTTTTGGGAGTTGGCTTTTCATCATGATTCCTTTATAGACATTAGAGGAAACTTCACCCTAAAAGTGGCCTCCTACGGAAAAATAATAAAATAATAGGAAAATAATAAAATAAAAGTTATGAATTTTGGAGGGAAAATAAGAAAACTATTTTTTAAAATGTATTTTTGGCTTATCTCCTTAGAGGTTTACTCAAATTTCAAGCGTAGACACTTGTTGGATGCAAAATTAGATTCCACATCCATTGAGTACCAATTATGCATACTCCTGAGAATACCCACATTAATAAAAGAAAAATGAAGATACATTAAAAAAAGATGTTCAACACGTTTTTTAATGTATCTTCAATTATTATTATTATTATTTTTTTTAATCAATGTGGGTCTTCTCAAGAGTATGCATAATGGGTACTCATTAGATTTGAAATCTAATTCTACATCGAACGAGTTTATAAACTTGAAATTTGAGTAAACTTGTAAGGAGATAAACCAAAAATACAATTAAAAAAGTAGTTTTTTTTTTGTTTTTTTTTTTTTTTTTTTTCTACATCCAACGAGTTTATACACTTGAAATTTGAGTAAACCTATAAGGAGATAAACCAAAAACACAATTAAAAAAGTAGTTTTTTTTTTCCTCCAAAATATTTACATGTATTTCGTTTTCAATTTAAAGGATTTCGATTGGTTTACATATTATGTACATGAAAATTTCATGGGTGCTTTTAGGCTGAAATTTCCTCCAATGTGATGCAATTTTTATTCAAGGTTGCTAAAGTCCTTATATCTTCATGCTTCTTGAATCTTTAAATGAACATATTCTTCCTTTGTTTGGTCAAGGTATTGATTCTTTTCTTCAAGCTCTTTATTTTCTTTCCTTAATATAATTATCTCTTCTAGAGTAGCCATTAGTTATGTTTCAAGGTTTGCTTTTTCCTTTTCTTCAATTTCTTTTTCATCTTCATTGTTCTTCATGTTTTTGGTATCTTCAATTTTGTTTTCAACTATCCTTTGTGGTTCTTGATTATCTATGTGCTCTTGGCCACCATATTATAGATCTAAGGTCATGAGTAAAATTGATTTTGAGTGAATATTTTTAATATTCTCCCAAATCTCTTTTGTTGATGAGCATTTCTCCATTTTGACTAGTATAGGATCTAGTAAGCCACTTAGAACAATACTCGTTACTTTTGTATCATACTCTCTTGTAGTTGTGTCTTCAATAGTAATTTATTCCCACACTTCACATCTTAGGGTCATCAAAATGGTCTCCATTGTTCTCTTCCACATTTCAAAATTTGTTACATTGAACATGGGGGATTTGCACATCTAATTGTCTTATGATTTCTTGACTGAGGAGGAGGCATTTTCAGAAGTATTGGAGCCCCTCTTTGTTGATTTTTCCATCTATGTTTTAAGATATACCATCCAACTATTAGGTTGTTCTTGAAGATATTTGATCCAGGTGGATGTTGGTGGCCACCCACCTATCCCATTTGGACCCCCGCAACTGTCTCTTTCAGTTTTTCAGTTTCCGTAATTGTAGCACAATTTACTATTTTTAGCAGTTTTTTCGAGTCCT
>APFE030613353.1:32503-58490 GCA_000404065.3 Pinus taeda | reverse complement strand
TTTTTTGGGAAATCTGGGGGCAACCCATGTTTCCCTTCCCAAGTGGTAGTTCTCGGATAGATCTTTCTAACGAGCTATCATACGCGTCAAACGGAGATCGTATGCCAAAGTTACGACCCCGGGAAATTGATGTACCAATTTACCCAAAACGGGGCCCACAATTTGGCGTTTCATCTTCTAAGGGTCGGTTTTGGAATGTGAAGGGTTTTCCATTGTTTCTCAATAATAAATAGGCCTTCGAGCCTCATTGTAACAGAAGTTCGGAACAGTTTAGAGACATGTAGCCGCACATCTCTTCTCAGAGATAAGCTACCATCGTCCTAGCTGGTTTATTTCCAATTCTGGTTGTAAGCATATTTCGGTATTTTCCATTAATGAAATGAAGTGTTATTTCCGCAGCATCTCTTTATTTATGGTTATCGCATCTCTGTATTTATGGTTATCTCTGTAATCTATTGCGTTCCTATTTAAATCCGGATCAATATTGGATTTGATTCCAATTTTTGGAAATACCGAGAGGGGGATGAATTAGTATTTATTTTCAATTTTCAAATTATTCCAGTTAAGATCATTAAACTAGAACACAAGATATACAACATAAAAATAATTCTATTAATAAAATGATAAGGACTCCAATCCTCTTATAAGAGCTTAAGTTCCAATTTGTATAATAAAAACTTATAACTCTTTCAGGGCTCCAAACCTAGATGAAGACTCGAATATTCAATTACAAACTAGGCTCCAACCTAGACAATCCAAGCTTCGAATTGGTCTATTTGAGGACTGCAATCCTCTCAACAATTCAGTCTCCAAATTTGTTTTTCACAAGGCTCCAACGTTGTGCGAGGACTCCAATATTCTAAGGCTTCAACCCTATTAATCTTATTTAGTTCTTCAAGGTGGCTTCAATGCTTCAAGACTTCTAATATCTTCTTCAATAAGTCCTGAAAGATATCTCTGACAAGGGATTCAAGAATGTCTCTAAAGTGTCTTCATAATCAGCTTCAATATGCCTTCCAATACAACTCCATGAATAGATTCAATATTGTTATAAGTTGTCTTCAATAAATTCTTCTAAATGGTTTCCAAGATATGTCGAGGTGTTCTCCAAGAGATTCTTCTATAGGTTTCTTCAATAGTTCTTCAAGATTAGGTTTAAGGGGTCTTCAAAAAAAAAACTTACCAACACCAACTGAAGGGAAGCACCAACTCCCTAATACTAAATTAAAAAATTATTCAGGTTTATCAAGAAGCACCAACTTCCTGAAAGGATGCACCAACACCCTAGCTATACTAGCACCAACTGGAAGGATGCACCAAGACCTTTCTAGCATCAATCTTCTACCATAGCACCACCCTACCACATTAAAGTGTTTTCAGGCACCAATGTAAAGGAGATTTTAATCTCTTGCTTGCACAACCCTACCACTTTGAAGATGAAAGATATAATAAAAAATTGTGGGTTCTCGTACCAGGGATAATGAGCCACTTACAATAGCATTCAATCATTGTCAATGATACTTCACTACTTTCTATGCCAATACATGCTCAAATCACAGATTATAAACATTTTTTTTCCTTTCCATCACGGTATCATTGTGTTATTACTACTCACATCAAGGATCAAAGCTTGATCAAACAAACTCAGGTCTACTCCTTAAATATTGTTGTAGATCAGAGTTTATAAACCATTAACCTTTTATCTAGATACTTGATCTGACAGTGATGTACACCTCTTAATTTTATAGATCCAATAGGTTTTGACCAAAACATTTAGAAACAAAAGTTTCTAGCATGACAAAAATATCATACCTAAGATCTTCACGTTGCAACCATGTCCTCAGATTTGTCCTCAAATTTTCTCCTTGGACTATGACTTAATATTCTCTTAAAATTGTCCTTCATATTCCCTTGGAATAGGCCTAAACAAGTCCTAAAATAGTTATGAAAACTCAACATAACCAAGCCTTGTAGGAGCCCTTGAAGCCCAACCTAAATAGGCTTCTCAGTTGCCCTAAAACTCATCCTAAACAAGGCTCAAAACCTTGGCTTAGCTAGCTCAGAATTTGGCCTAACTTGACTTACAAACTCAACCTGGGAAAAAAAACCTACGTCCATAAATTGCAGCCTTATACTCTTCCTTCTTTGTGACCATATCAGACATAAACGCGACCCCTCTTCCTGCAACCTAAACATGCCTAATTCATCCTTCTTTTTGTTGCCTAAATAGGTCTAATGTGCCCTCTTTTTCCCTCTTGTTTCCCTTATATCTACAACCTACACACCCCAAACTTGACCATTCAACAATACTGATCAACAAGCCAAAACACATGAAAAAAGACAAAATATACACCCAAAAGAAGATTCTCGTTGACCTCTGCTCCTCATCTTCAATTTAATCCATGACCTCATAATTTGAGAGAGATATTCACAATTTGTTTATCAAACATTGATGATCCTTAAGGGAACACAACTATCCTATTTATAATTGTGAAAGGGGGAACAAGAGGGGGAGTCGACCTACCAAAACACCCCTAAAATATGGAGATGACCTAATCTTAAACAAAAAACTTAAATTTATAAATTCAATTTATGGGGCCGACCTTAACTCCCCTTTTTGAAACCATTTTCAAAATGTAAATTCCTCTTTTTTGAGGGTCGACTTGGTCAATGTTTTTGCATCTTCCCAAACCCATAGAATGTATCCAAATTCCAACATATTTCATTAAATTTTATGCCAAATTTTGGACCAAAACATCATTCATTTGGGGCACCTTGACCATGACTTCGAGGCTTCGTCTTTAGGAAGGAATATCTCCTTAACTGTGAGGAGCCACATGGTGTGCCACCTACCATTGGAAACAACATTATGAGTACTATAAGATAATGATGGTATAGAAAGAATTTTCATGATCATTTTCCATAACAAGAGTGGGGAAAGTAAGGGTTTAGTTTTGACTATGGGTCTTGATTTATAAGCAAAATGTCGACAATAAAATGTCGACACTACAACACAAAGTAGGGCTTCTTTTAGATTTTGTTGGAGTTGGCATGAATGACAAGCAATTTTCAACAATACATTCATGCATAATAAATCCTAGATAAAGTGGAGGCTACCTAATGTCATTCCTATGATTTTTGGCATGTCCTAAATTTATTGTCAAGGAAAGTCGAATTAACATGAGTAAATTGCTTGATTTTTATTTTGAATTTGTTTGAAGTGACAATATCAATTTTACTTCCCACTTTTTTTCAATAAAATGGAAACCATCCATTTAATGTGAATAAACGCAAACATTGTTGCCACAATTATGTTATTTTTTATTGTTTTGTAAAACATAAGTTCAACTTCTTAAGGGGTACCAAATCTCGATGATTATTTCCCCCCTTCTTTGGGTCAACCATACGACCTTGTGTGAAATGTGGGATATAGAATTTCAAAGCAATAAAGTTGACATCTTAAGGTAGATGCCATTAATTAAATGGTGTCATGTTTCACAATAAAATTAATATGTAAGGTCTCTCTGTGCAACAACGAAGTGGTTGTCACAATGGGATGTTACCCTCTCCACCCATTTTCAAATCCCATCGAGGGGCATCTTCGTCCCATTGTGATAAGGCTCAAGGAGTAGGCTCCCCCACCCTTCTAATTCATAAATTCTTGGTATATATAGCTTAGAGGATATTGAATATACTATTGGTTTTATAGTGGTAGCCACTACCTTGGGCCTTGCCCAAATTGCTCCAATAGTTACTGATTCACCATGGTACACACACACACACACACACACATATATATATAATCTTTTATATAAAACAATTATTTTCATTATGGTTTTGTTAATTTAGTTATTATTACATAATTTAACAACTTGGGTTACCTTTTTTTTTAGAAAATGATTTAATTGCATATATAATGCTATAAATATAATAAAATCTAGCATGATAAGCTCAAGTAGTTAGATAAACTATTTGTCATCAATGTTAATGAATATTTGACAATATTATGTTGGTAGGTGCCTAGTTTGAGTTCTCTTATATGACATACATTAGTCTATGTTAATAAGTTTACTATAAATGCCATCCACAAACATTGTGTAGCATCCCTTAGATTTCCCTATAAATTTTTCTTTGAAAAAAAACTAATATATTTTCTTCTTACTGTAAGTATTTCCAACTATATGAATAACCTATAGACGTTTAACATATTCTAATTATTTTTTCAAGTATCTATGATTTATTTTTATATGTTGTATTATTCCATTTTCTAACAAGTGATTAATTATTTTTAAGTTTATGATAGGCTATAAGATTACACAAACATGAATAAGTAACACTTCTTAAACGCATTACATGGTGTTTGCATATTATTTATAATGATTTTATGCAAGGATAGAAAAACCTAAAAACATGTTTGAATAGTTGTAGGTATTAATGTTTTCCTATACTATTGCATGCTTAGAGGAATTTTATCCATAAAAAATCTTTAGATGTATTTGGTTTGAATCCTTGATTTATTATTATTTTTTATCGCTTAAAATTATATAATTATAATCTATAATATATATAATATATATAATATATATATATATATATATATATATATGTATATGAATGAATGAATGATAGATATGATATGGTGTAGATCTTTAGTTACACCAAAACAATATAAGGCATGTGATCTGAATTTTTGAATATAGGTTGGGTTATTATTGAAAATAAATTTTAAGACTTTTATTGAGTTAGTTGAACTTTTTTTATTTTTTATTTTTTATTTTATTTTTCCAACTGAAACAGTTTTGTTTTATTTATTTGGAGAAAAGAATGGACTTACACCATGGCAGCCATCATTACATCGCTTCTGATTCTGTTTCTTGTGTTGTTACAAGATGCATCTTCCTCATGGGTTACAGGGTTGGAATGAGCTTTCGTCATTTATGAGAATTTGTCCTTTCCCAAGAGTGAAACCTTTGTTCACCATCATATCTACTTCACTGTTCAAGTTTCTGAGGATATGGAGGAATTTGTAGGAGTCGAAGTCAATCAGGACTCTCTTTAATCTATTCAGAGTTTTGTTGAGGCTTGCATTGGTGAACAATTTTTCCATATTTAATTTTTTTATTAAGATGTCTGAGTCTCCAAAAGCTTGGAATTTTTTGTCTCCTCTGTCTCTGGCTATTTGACAAGCTTTGAGGAGGCCTAGGATCTCTTCTTGATTGTTGGTTTTCTGCCCGATGCCCCAGCAAAAGCCGTCCCTTCTTGATCCGTCCGGGGCATAGATGACCCCACTAGCTCCTGCTGCCCCAGGATTGCCTTTGGAGGCTCCATCGAAGAATATCGTGGTTATTTTTTGTTTTCGCCACCATTCTTGAATGGTAGCTTTGGAATCTCTTTTGCGCCATTCCAGATTCACTGCATGAGGAGCTGTTAGCTGCTTTCGAGGGTGGGGAAAGGGGACCCATCCACCTCTCTTCTTTAGGGAGAAGCAAAGAATCATGTGAAAAATATTGTTGTTGGGCTACTTCCAGGAGAAAGGATTTGGCCTTTACCGCTACCGAGAAGGGAGCTTGCTCCTTTTCATTGAATATCAGATCATTCTGGGTCAACCAAATCTTCCAGCACACAAATTTGGGGATAACATTCCAGACTTTTCTCCAAAAGGATTTGCTGGGGATTTTATTGGGATAGCATTGATTCCATGAGTCAAGAAGATCAACAACCGAGTTAAATGGGGGGACTATGATTTGTAGCTCGTGGAGTATGAGTCCCCACACTTCTTTAGCGAACTTGCATTCCATGAAGAGATGCTTGGCTGTTTCTAAGTTGCTTCTGCACAGCTCACATCTATGAGGCCCAGCTATGCTTTTTTTCATCAGGTTGTCTTCGATTAACAACTTGTTGTGGACCAGCGTCCAAAAGAAGAAATTCACTTTAGGGAGAGCAAGCGATTCCCATACTTTCTTCCAGCAATCCAGAGTTTTACTGCTATTTCTACTGGGCTGGAGGGCGTTATAATCTGCTGCTGTTGTGTAGCTTCCGGATTGCCCCCATCCCCAGATGTCCTTCATTTTTCTGTTCACTGGGGCCGCTTCTTCCAGTAATTCTTTGAGAGTGAGATTTTGCTGGTTTAAACAATCAGGGACTCCAAAAAAATCCCATCCTTGCCAATCATCGTGGCAATCCCATTTGGATAAATCGTGAACGCTATTGATCCTTGCACATTCCATCCAATTTTTTTAATTCTGCGATTTCTTTAACTTTCGAGAGAGGGTCTCGGTCCATTATTTGATCATACCATAGGTTTGTTTGTTTGCCGTTACTTGGAATCTTGTACGCCTTGCCTTTGAAGAAATTCAGGCTTTTGCTGCAAAGTTTCCAAACCTGTGTGCTGTTGATTGTTTGACTTGCCTGCAGATTTCTGAGCGGCACCTTGTGGGCGTACTTCGATTTCAGCGTTTCACGGACATGATGCTTGGGATCTTTGAAAAGATTCCACAAGATTTTGCCCCCCATCGCCAGATTGACAAGAGCAGGGTCGCAGATTTGCAGACCTCCCTCAGGAATTGAACAAGTAATTGAACAATTTTATTATTTAACTATATGCCTGTGTATTATAATATTTTACTTTCAAGTTTATATTTGTGTAAAAATATATAATTAAATTGGAATATATCTTAATACCTATAATTAGTATTATCAAAATGTATAATTAAATTGGAAGATATCTTAAGACCTATAATTAGTATTAATAGTTGTATGGGATCCATCTTTGTTAATTATGTTATTGTAAAATTAAATTTGTACTTATAAACCCCATCACATGTGTTTATTATTATATGTAACATTTTTTTGAATGACATAAGATAAATACTAATACATGTCCTTTTTGCACATGTCCCCTAAATGAAAATTAGGTGAAACATAATTTTGATGGGGGTGTTGATGGGCTCTAAATTATCATTGTTTCACATAAGAAAATTAAGGAGCATTTGTGGTGCTTGCAAGTTGAAATCAAGTCGATTAAACATGTTACTAATGGGTCTTTTAAATATCTTTCTAATTTCTTAGAAAGTTCATTTAATTATCAGTTAGGGATTCACATAACTTGCAAAGTGCCATGCATTGTATATGCAAAAGTAAATGTTCAAATAGTGCTTTGGAAGTTGTGTTGTAGTTATAAGGGTTCAAAATCACAATCACAAAAGAGTATTTAAGAGTGATGACAAAGTCACTACAAATCTTCAAGGATATACTAAGGATTTAAAGAAGAAAATACTTAAATTGAAAAGTAAATAATAGTATGGAAAGAAGTAAACCTAGGTGCAGAAAGAAACAAAACTACTTTGACTAGAAATTAAAGGATAAACCTATGGAAAATAAATTCAATTGCAACATAATACAAGATGTGTTAGCAACTAGGTAATACTCAGAAGGGGGGTTAATAAATATTATGTAAATTTTAACAATATTTAAGATTATGTACATTATCACAAATCAAATACACGAAAACCCCATAAATCAAATAACATGCACATATTAGAAACATATATTTATGCGGAAACCAATAAAGGGAGAAAACCACAAAATTTATTTTTGAATATAGATGTAGGATACAACCTACTAATGCATTAGCTTTTTTGGAAACATCTAGAAGGATACACCCATCCCATGAATTTACAAGCACCTACGTGAAGGAAGTAGTGACTCCCTGTTGTTTATAGGCACCAACCTGAAGGAATCACCCACTCCTTCATATGCAAGCACCAACCTTCTTTGTCGGGTAGATCCTTCTTTCATTCATTTTCAAACTCAGACCTTCATGCTCATTCTACTTAATTTAATTTTTAGGCTTTAATTACTTTAGCTCTTGAACAATTAGATATTCTCCTACAATACAAATATGCTCAAATCAATAGTTCAAATATGTCTTCTTCACTAAATTCTTCTGCTCAACTTATTACTGCTACTCACAAATTATTTTCTCGTGCACACTCACACAACTTACTCAACCTCACATACTAGCTTCATATTTTCTATTCCTTTCCAACAAAATACATTGCCAACACTCTTCCTCATTTGGCCTCAATTTCTCATCAAGACAACTAAACTTCTTGCATTATTTTTGTTGTTCTTTTATAGGCTTGGTCCTTCAATTACCATGGGTATACATCCATGGTATTTACCCATGGAATTTTGTTTGACTGTATCAATGGCCCAAACCGTTTGACTGTATCAATAACCATGAGGATTCAATCGTTTCACATTATTTACATCGCTATTGTAGCTCGATGGCTCAATGGATTACATGCCCCCTAGGCTCTTACTCTTTAGCCTAATGCAAACAAGGGACTTAACTGAGTGCTACATCTCCATCAACACCAGTGTTTTGTTGTTTTTCAGCCTTTATTTATACCTTTGTTTCTTTGATTTTCAATGGTTTTACGGGCTGATATATAAAACTACCATAGACATACAATTATTTTTTTCTCGAGCCTATTAATTAACAACTCATCATTAGTTCTTGAATCTCGACCACCAGCTGAAAACTCTTGTTCTGTAGACCTGATGCCCTGAGGTCCTGATGACCCAAGAGGCTAACGATCACATCAGTTGCCACTTTTCGTCCATGTGAACCAGCCATTGATTTCCATGTGGAACTTATACCGCCTCATCACTGTGTTATCACACTTTCCACATCACACTAAATGTCGGCTATGAATTTTTACAATAAAATTATACTTTGAATGTCTGGTACCCTAGTATATCAATATGGGACCCACCATGTCCATGTCACTTGCCACTATTCTTTCCACATCAAGTATCGCATCCAATCAGGGCTTGCCACCTGTCGTTATGTCATGAGTCTTTCTAGGTCACTTTCCACATGTCATCTATTAAATGCTTATTCGGCCAACCAAAAAAATCCATTTTCACCTTCCATGCATAATCTTCATGTGCTTCCACATCATGTTGATTTCATCATGCCACATGTCATCCTTTGGGTGGTACCACATGTCACTCAAAACCGGCCTACTTGACCGCCAAAAACTACCAAATATGCGTGACACATGTCACCCTCCCTTATGTCCACATGTCTTCTACTACATCATCTTGTTGAGTCACATGCCATGTCAGAATTGACCAGACTACCACCTATCATGCTACCTAGCACCTTGAAAATAGTGGACGTTCTCATTGCATACTACTCGACACTGGCCATTCGCTACTCATTACTATTGTGTGAGCACTAGTTAGGCTGGGTGGTTTAATAGGTCCTATGGATTCTAACCTACGCACCTTGTGACCAAAGGTAGGGACCGAGAGCTTGCCACCCTACTACCTCCCGATCAATGTTAAAAAATGGATACCTTCTAAAAGGTCACACAAAGTGTTAAAATTGATCAACAACTAATAACCATCCCGAGGCCCCTCCTCCTACTTTAAAATTAACAAAGGGAGGGGGTCTAGGATTTGTCACATATGTGAATTAATGTGCCCCTATGTCTCCCACAAAAATATGTCGACGTGTTAGATCGAATGATACTGACCATAATTTGGGACACCACCACCCACCCCCCCACCCCCCAACGCCTACCTCCAAATTTTCTACATTTTAATGAAGGGGGGGTTTGAATTTGTTGTATATGCCCACACTAGAACCAAGCTTAGATGGAACCTTGCTTGAACTTTAAAACTTAAAACTTCATTTTCTCTTCATTTAGGTAAAGTGATTGGAAAGATATCTAATAGGACTATCGAAATAAACACTTAACTTCCTCATTGGAGTGAAGGAACTAAAAAAGAAATTCCTTCAAAAATATTACTTGCATCCTTGACCTCAAACTAGGTAGCTACACATACTAACATAAAAATGATAACGCATTTACCAAGCTCTGCCTAAACTTGACACAAACAATGTGATGCCATCGATGACTCAATAGACTTGATGTCAATGACAAATTCTTAATAATCCCCCCCTTTGGAATTAATGGAAACACACTATTTGTTGGTCATTGATGGCAATACCACCACTTGGAAACACTTCCCTTGTCAGGCTGAAGAATTTTTTGTTGTTTTCTCACTCTGTCACTTGTTTTTGATGATTGATCACTTTCCATCTACAATATCATTGAGCACTCTACATCTATATTATCTCCAATGTTTGCACACTTGGCCCACTTTGATATCAATGGAAAATGGGGTAGGTACTCCCCCTCTAACCATTCTCCCCCCGAATTGGTATAACAAGTTATTGATTTTTCTTTTCCCAATCAGATATTCCTGTGGACTTTTCTAATATTCCTTAGTATATTAGCTTGATTTTTCACCGATCTCCCCCTCTCAAGGCTATAACTAATTGTATGTACACCCATCATCACTATTTTTGTATTGTTATATTGAGAACTTATCCCTCTAAGTCTGTACTTCTCCTGCTAATACAAAAGACTCCGCTGATTTTGGTCTCTTTTTCATTGGAAATACTGAGGGGGGGGGAGTGAATTAGTATGATATTTCATAAATTTAAGCATCAAAACAATTAACCAATAACATCACATTAAAGGAACACAATATGTATATGAACACTATATTTATATTATAAGGGAATCTACAACTTTTAGTTTACCAGATACAACTAGAAGGGACACAACCCAAGACTTACCAACTCCCATTAGAAGGAGGCGACAACCTCCTAAATAAAGCTACAACTTCCTTTCTTATCACCTCCTTGCCACCCTATAGAATAAAAGATAAAATAAAATCTTCTTGGGCTCTCATACCAAGGACAATGATCTAATTACAACAATATTAAGATCCTGATTATTTTCAACTCCAATACCGCCCCTTTGTCATGCCGAATTTGCATGCTGCATTAATTCAATAATAGAAATGCATACATTAGATCACTAATACAAGTTCCCTTAGTTTTCCTTTGATTCTACTTCACGCGCTCTTCAAGGTTAGATCAAGGACATTAACAAAGCAATGCTTCTTGCTTCAAGATCAATATCAATTCTAGTACAAAGGTAACTCTAAAAGAGCTACTCCAAAATGATGTCTCTAATTTTCTGTAAATTTCCCAAAGGTGTTCTTGAGGACTACAGAAACTTCTCCAAGATAGCTTCAAACTATTTCTTTAGAATGGTTATAAGGGTTGCTTTTGTAGAAATTCTCACCGTAGATCACATGATATTGTAATGTAACTAAAGAAAAATACTTGATCTACTTCTACTATCAAACTTTGCGGAAGCTTAATCAATTTGAGCAAGATCAATCAAAACACATATAACAGAGAAGGAGAAATCACACACATGAAACATAGAAGAATACTCTGGGGAAAACCTCAGCTAAAAACCCCGCTATCTGTATTATCATACAAGTGGAAATATCTCAGGATTACACAAAGCTTTAGCTCACAAGCTATCCAGCTTTCAGTACAATCCCTCACTGTTGCTCATAGACAGAATGGACAACACATATGCCTTCCTTCAGTCCTCCAAGCCTCCTATTTCCTTGCACAGTTTCTCCTGGGTCCTCCAGCTACAACTTATGTGATTCTCACCTCACACACAACATTGACCTCTGAAATAATTGCGCAATCCTAAAGGAGATAATTCCTTCTGCATGGATGAGTTTCCTTTATAGGAAAATTCCTCCAACTGATAGTACAATGTCCTTGTCATTAATATCAATTGGGTCTTTCTCTAAACTGACATGCATGAGTTATTTATGAGAGAATATTCAGTTATGTGGAGAACACTAGTTGCATGCATGCATGCATTAACTAACTGAACTCTCAATTAGTTCCACAAACTGTTTGGAACTAATTTAACTGGACTTAACTTAGTGAACTGAGCTAACTAATTACAACTCAAATACAACTCATACTTATCTCCTTAATAAAGGGATAACTTCCTCAATCAAAGGGATAACTGTTGCATGTCTTCACAAAGGCTTCATGTTTGAATTTCTCCAACTAATTAACTCAAGATGAATTAATTAATTATTTTACAAACAACGGCTAAAATCAAATTCGAATTTTAATTCTCAATTTTAGTTCAGGGACTAACTAAAATTGGAATGTATCCCAAAATGCTATTTATAGCACTTCTGTTTTTAGCATTTCTTGTTGCTATTTTCAACACTCCCTCTCAACAAGAAAGGGATTATCTGTCACCCCAATCCTGTCTCTGTGGAACTCGAACTTGCATTTTAACAATGCCTTAGTCAAAATATCTGCATCCTATTCCTCAGTCGAAACATACAACAACAACATGATCCTCTTCACCACACAGTCTCGAAAATGATGATACTGGATATTGATGTGCTTGGACCTGTCATGAAATATTGGATTCTCAGAGAGTTTGATACAACTCTGATTATCACAATAGATCACAGTTGGATCCATCCTTTGACCAAACAATCCAACTAGAATCTTCCGCATCCAAAAGGCCTCACATGCTACCTGACTGGTAGCCATGTATTAAGCCTCTGCTGAGCTAAGTGCAACTGACCTCTATTTCCTGATGTACCAAGAAACTACAACTAAACCAAGGTTGAAGATTCCTCCTGAAGTGCTCTTCCATCTGATGGACTCCCTGCCCAATCTGCACCTGTGAAGCCCTGAAGCTTCACTCCCTCTATCTGTCTATACCATAATCCATACTGAGATGTTCCTCTGAGGTATCTCAGCACACGCTTCGCTGCCTTCCAAAACAAATTGGTAGGTTGAACCATAGCTTGACTTAGCTAGTTCACCTTAAAGCACAAATCTGGTCGTGTGTTCACTAGATACATCAATGAACCCGCAAGCTGCTGATAAATAGTAGCAGCTGCTACCTCACCCGATGTAGCATCCTCCTTCCTCCAGTTACTAGCTAGAGGAGTCTGCATGGGCTTGCACTTCTCCATGTGGAATCGCTTGAGTATCTCATTGGCATACTTGCATTGAGACACAAACACTTCCCCATCCTTGTGCCATACTTCCATGCCTAGAAAGTAGTGCATAAGACCCATGTCTTTCATCTCGAACTCTCTTGCAAGGTCCTCCTTGCAAGAATTGATCAATTGATCATAACCTGTCAATATCAGATCATCAACATAAAGAACAATGATCAATGGCTTACCTTCTACCATGATGTGGTAAAGGTTCGCATCTGCTTCACTCTTGGTGAAGCCCAACCTGGTGAAATAGTTGTCAATCCTGGTGTACCAAGCACGAGGTGCTTGCTTCAGCCCATACAAAGCCCTCTTGAGTCGGCACACATGCGACTCACAATCGAAGGTCTCAAAACCTTCTGACTGCTCAATGTACACCTCTTCCTCAATCTTCCCATTAAGGAATGTAGTATTCACATCCATCTAATGGATCTTCCAACCCATCTAAGCTGATAGTTCCAACATCAATCTGATAGATGAGTACCTTGCTACAGGAGAAAAAGTCTCATCGTAGTCGATCCCCTCGACCTATGAGAAACCGCAGGCAACAAACCTTGCCTTATATTTCTCAATACTGCCATTAGTTGATTGCTTTACCTTTTAAAGCCATCGAGAACTCACCACTAACTTGTCCTCCGGTCTTGGGACAACATCCCAAACACAGTTCCAAACGATGGAGTCGTACTCCTCCACCATATCATCAACCTAGACTGGTTGTTGCACTACTTCCTCGAATGAAGAAGTTTCGGTCTCTACACACTCCCCAACCAGGGCCATGTAACCAGTGTACCGCTCGGGTGACCTCCTCTGTCTGCACTGAGAAGATGGATGTCCCAGATTCTCTCTCACATCCACCATCACCCTGTCAGCTTCCATTGAGCGTTTCCGCCCATCTTTGGAAGAGTCAACATGAGTGGATGTCTCCACTCTTGGATCCTCTACATGTGGCTGCTCTGCATTAGTCTGAGGCTCCTCCTCCTTAGAAACTACAAGTTCCTCCTCTACATGCAACTTGAGCTCCCTCTCAAGTGATACTCGCATGGATTTCTACTCGTCAAAATTTAGATCTCTGCATACCACTATCCTCGAACTCGTAGGCAAGAACACTCGATAGTTGTGGGGTGTATCAGTGTACCCACAAGTATCCCCAACTCAACCGTTGGATCTAGCTTCTTCCAGGCATCTTTAGTCACATGGAAATAAACCGATGATCTAAAGATCCTGAAGTGACTCACATCTGGTCTCTTCTTGAAAAATGCCTCCATTGGTGTCTTCATTCCCAATATATGATGCGGGCTTTTGTTTTGCAAGTATAATGCTATATTGCATGCCTCAACCCACAAATGAAGTGGTAGGCTTTGGTCATGAAGCATCGCTCGAGCTGCTCCTGCAATCGATTTGTTCTTCCTTTCGGCCACCTCATTTTGTTGTGGGTTATGGGGTTCCGTCAACTCCCGCTTAATTCCTTCTGCTACACAGAAGTCCTTAAACTGTTGGGAGACATACTCTCCACCATTGTTGCTTCTCAAGGCCCTTATTTTCTTTCTAGATTCTTTCTCTACCAAGGCTCCGAACTCACAAAACCTTGGGAAGGTTTGATCCTTCTTCTGCATAAAGTATATCCAACATCTACGAGAAATATCATCAATAAAAATAACGTAGTACCTTTCTTTAGCAGTGGAGGCTATAGAGAATGGTCCACACACATCTATATGAACTCGTTCCAGGATTTCTCTAGTTCTACTATCTTGATCCTGAAAGGAAGATTTTGCATACTTACCCAAGGTACAACCTTTGCATGTATCTATTTGCTCCAATTTTCCCTTGGGAAGTCTAGTAGAAATTTGTTGCATGATCTTCAAGGCCCCATGGTGCAAGTGGCCCAATCTTCTATGCCATAGCTCGCCAACATCTTGGCTTTGCACCAACTCTGCTTTGGAGCTCAATGCAGCACAGTCGTCTACCTCTAGCTTGTAGAGATTCTTTACTCGAATCCCAATCCTCTTCTGTCCAGTGCCGATATGCCTCAGGAATGCCTTTCCTTTACTAAAGACTACATCATAGCCTTTGTCTTCCAGCATAGCGATGGACACAAGATTCTTCTTCAAACCCAACACATACTTTACATCAGTTAGGGTGAGATGAGCTCCATGCTCCCTCTGAAACACAACCATACCTTCACCTGGAACATGGTACTTTCCATCATTGCCCATCTTGATCCGCATTTGGAGGTCCTTCTCCTCCAAGGTACTGAAAAGGTTCTTGTCGCCGGTCATGTGGAATGAAGCTCCACTGTCTAGGTATCAAACACACCCCACCATCGATGAAACCATACATGTGATGAGGGTGAAATCCAATTCGAACTATGAGGCCAATGCTTCACCATCTGATCCCTTCAAGAATCACTTTCGATTTGTCAATCTTCTTCCCACCATGGGAAGAACTGGATTTGGAATGGGACACCTTCCCTTCCCTTTCCTCGCCTTACTCGCTAAGGCTAGATTTTCTTCATCATCTTGCTCTGATGAAGATCCAGCTCTAGTGCTTCTTCTTATCTCCTCTTGCATCAGATCCGACCAAAGTCATTCCCAATCTAGCAGTTTCTCTCTTCCATTTACCGAGTCTTGGTAGCTGCGCCAGCTCTTAGGAAGACCGAGGAGAGCAAGACTCACCATGTCATCATCGGCTGTCATGATCCCTACACTTCCAAGCTCATCCCTACAGGTGGTGAGCTTGTTCATATATGTAGAGATCGTGTCGCCCTTTTCACACTTGATTTTCTGAAGATTGTCTTTCAGCGCCAACTTCCTCTAATCGCTGCTATTCTGATATAGATCCTTCAATGTTTTCCACATTGAAAATGGTGTCTTCTTCCCATGGAGACTTTAGACAATGTGGTATTGAACTCCCTCCAGAAGGATTCTCCTCGCTCTAGCCACACATTTCTCCCATTCCGCCAATTCTTGGGCATTAGCAACTGCTGGCTTGGGGACTTCTTGATCAATGAAGTCCTTCAAACCGTTGTCCTCTAATACCACTTCCATGTGATCCTTCCAGGATATATAATTCGAGTTGCCATCAAGGGCATACTCGAGTCTCAAACCGTTGAACGCCATTGGTGAAATTTGATATGTGATAATAATTTGAATTCTATAATTAGGGACTTCAAACTTCGAGCTTCTCCATTCTTTGTATATTGTTCTTCGCTTTGATCACGTTTGCTCTGATACCATGTAGAAATTATCACTGCAGATCACCTGATATTGCAATGTAACTAGAGCAAAATACTTGATCTACTTCTACTATCAAACTTTGCAGAAGCTTAATCAATTTGAGCAAGATCAATCGGAACACATATAATAGAGAAGAAGAAATCATACACATGAAACATAGAAGAATACTCTCAGGAAAGCCTCAGCTAAAAACCCCACTATCTGTATTATCATACAAGTGGAAATATCTCAGGATTACACAAAGCTTTAGCTCACAAGCTATCCAGCTCTTAATACAATCCCTCATTGCTGCTCCTAGATAGAATAGATAACACATATGCCTTCCTTCAGTCCTCCAAGCCTCCTATTTCCTTGCCCAGTTTCTCCTGGGTCCTCCAACTGTAACCTGTGTGATTCTCACCTCACACACAACACTGACCTCTGAAATAACTGCGCAATCCTAAAGGAGATAATTCATTCTGCATGGATGAGTTTCCTTTATAAGAAAATTCCTCCAACTGATAGTACAATGTACTTGTCTTTAATCTCAACTGGGTCTTTCTCTGAACAAACATTCATGAGTTATTTATGAGAGAATATTCAGTTATCTTGAGAACACTAGTTGTATGCATGCATGCATTAACTGACTAAACTCACAATTAGTTCCACAAACTGTTTGGAACTAATTTAACTGGACTTAACTCAGTTAACTGAGGTAACTAATTACAACTCAAATACAACTCATCCTTATCTCCTTAATTAAGGGATAACTTCCTCAATCAAAGGGATAATTGTTGCAAGTCTTCGCAAAGACTTCATGTTTGAATTTCTCCAACTAATTAATTCAAGATGAATTAATTAATTATTTTACAAACAACGGCTAAAATCAAATTCGAATTTTGATTCTCAATTTTAGTTCATGGACTAACTAAAATTGGAATGTATCCCGAATTGCTATTTATAGCAGTGCTATTTTTAGCATTTCTTGTTGCTATTTTCAACAACTTGAAAATGGATTCAAGGACTTCTTTAGGATGTCTTCAAATGGCTACCTCAAAATGGTTATAAGCACTGCTTCAAGACAACTTCAGATATTAACTTTTGAAGGTTTGTTTCAACACTTCCAATATATGCTCAGAGAGATCAAAGGCCTATTACAGGATACTTGCCAAATTATGCTCTTAGAAAGCTAGAGATAACTCTTAAGATAAAATTAAACAATACTAAAGTTAGCCTTGTATTACAAGCCCAAGTTAAGCCTTAGATAGGCCGAAGATGGGCCTCGAAAACCTACCTCGAAGAGGCCGCAGTCTGCCCCAGGTATAACGAAATAGGGCCTTAGAAAGGGTCTCAAATTTGAGTTTGTTGTGCCTTAGACAAGCTTAAGGCTAGGATGAAATTCAGTTTTCTACAATTTTGTCACAGAGGTCGAAATTCGATGCTACAAGGTGATCCATAACTTGCTATGTTCTTGCTCCAAGACTTAACTAATTTTTTTCTCTAGAACTTGGCTATATCTCTAGTATATTTATGATCCAAAACTTATATTACCTAACATAATTTGCTTCAAAATATACTTAGAAACTTGGGCATTCTTTCACATGTGTCTTTTAAGCTCTGATCTTGGACTTCTCCTCACTTGAGTGATGCCTCAGACCCATTGAATTGATGCCTCCATTTTTCCATGCGTAAGGAAATATATAGGGTTTGAACACACCTATAATGGGGCTGACTTGACCCTTTGAAAATGCATTTCTATAATGAATCCAACCTGATAGAGATGAATTGACATGTTTTAGAGGAGATTTTAAAAATATCAAATTTTGACTTTCATATCAGCTTCTTTCAAACTGATTTGGGTGCATGTATTTTGGTTACTATTACTATAATTTTGACCTTCTTCTAAGGGCTACCATAAATTATTAAAACTATAAATATAGTGGGTCATAAAATAGTGTAAATCCCATCCATTTAGGGCATTAAAATTCAAAAATTAATATCGCTCCCATTAGAGAGACCCACAAAAATGTGCCACCTATGAAACAAAATGGCACGACCAGGGTAATAAATCTAGGGGGTCCTCACAACCAGATTCATTTAATTTGTGCATGCAAACCATCAAATGAATGCTGGCCCATTCACCCTTTTACATCAATGACAAATTTTCCAACAATCTCCATCTTTGTCATTGATGTCAACACTCATGCTCCGCTTATCATCATGCTCCACTTCATTTCCCTTTGACATCAATGTGTTAGAAACTTTGAGCAACACTAAGAGGGGGGGGTGGGGTTGAATCAATATTGTGCCTTATGTCCAATTTTACAAGTTTTTTCTTTTCTTATTTCAAACCATGATTCATTCATCCATTAGCAACACAATACATAAGTAGATCTATGCATAACCATGAACTATAAGAAACATATCAAATCACATAACCATGAAAGCAAATAACCATAAGAAACAACATAAACAATACAACATGCACACATAGAGACACCAAATGTGAGGAGGAAACCACAAGGGTAAAAACCACCGTTGGATGATAGTCTTCAACTTATTATTTTATTAATAAACAAATATTCTATTACATTTGATCACTAGCTACCACCAGTGTGCAAGCCACAACTTTCCTATCATGTGAATTGTTAATCGCTCCATGCCACTGCATGTATGAACTTTGCAATCCACCACTTATAGGAAGCCACCAATCCATCGAATTTGCAAGCCACCACTTGCTAGAAGCCACCACTCCCAATAAGTCTCGCCCAACCACCATTGGACTATATAGCCACCACTAGATGGAATCCACTGCTCCCAACTTCTCAAGCCTCTACCTGAAGGATGCCACTACACCTTGAATATGCAAGGCACCACTTGCTTGGAGAGCCACCACTCACCACACTAAAGGCCCAAACCTTCAAGCTCCTTTGTGGACTACATTTTACAATCTTTCACACTGGATCAATGATCTTTGCAACCAAACACGTGTGAGACTCATTTCATCCATTTTGATAATGGACTCATAGTATCCTCTCTACCCATCAACTGAATACATCTTCACAACTAAATACAAACTTTGCAACAAGATCAATCTCTCTCAAACAATATTCTCATCAAAACCAATAATTGAACAACAATACACAATAATAAACTAAACCATTACTAACATCTCTAGAAGCCACACAAAAATCATAGACTAAAGCTACAACAAAAAATTCTCCAATAAAGCCCCTACAACATAAACACATCAATAGTCTGGTTTGTGGTCTACAATCTCTAAAGAAACAACTACAACAATATCTCTCCTCTACATATTCGCAACAATTGGGAACCACAAACTGCTACTCAAATATGTTAAACATATAGATATATTGTAGCTCTATCATCATTTGAAATATTCTCCAAAACTGAGTTTTGATTTGCACTCTAATTTTGCCTTCCTGTTGCATAACTTCACACTCTGACATTGTATAATTGATGGAACATGCAATAAATATACAACACTAATCCTCATTATATTCACTTTATAAACTTCTAGAATGATGGTTAACTCAAGTTGACTCTCTCCACCAAGAACCATGAGAAAATACCTTAGTAAATTCCTCTGGAAATCATTGGAATGTACACAGAGTCCAAGAAATGACTAGAAAGGGTAATGTTGATCCTCCCTTCGGGAAGAGAATTACTAACGTTGGTAATACACTAGGAACCTACATTATAATGATGGTTTTACACTTGAGACCTATGTTACCTTGATTTCAACCAAAAAACTTAGTCAACCCTCCTCCAACTCCTCATGTACCTTATCCTTTGTTCCTGCAAACATCTCACAAAACTGTAGATCCTCTACAACCTCATTTAAAGCCTATGAAAATCATGTAAACGCCTTCAAACCTATTCAAATGATCATTATGTGAAGGCCTCCAACCTTGTTGACATCAAGGCCAACATAATCAACTCCTCAACGGAATCCTCAGATAGACACCTAGGTTGACATCCTAATTTGAATGCCATTGAAAATTTACTCTGAAACTGAGTCCTTGTCCAAAATCATCCATAAACGAACAAGATCATGAGGGCCACCACTACTAGGTTGACATCAATGCCAACAACATGAGACAACAGGGCCACCACATCAATGCCAATCGCCATGAGACTCTATAAACCAATAGGATCATGAGGACAACCACTACTAGGTTGACATCAATGAAAACACCATGAGGCAACATGTCCAACATGCTCCCCCTTTGGTGTTGATGTCAACCTACAACCAAAACACTAAAATTTGTCTCATTCTCCTTTTGTGGTTGTCACTCTCCCCCTTTTACATCAATGGAAAAAGGTGGATGGGTATGGTTGAATATTGTTGATATCAACTAATATGCGGATGAAAACAGATCAACTCCTCTTGCCAACACCATGTCAACAAACCAACATACCTCCATGCCAACACTAGTTAACACTATGCCTCTAAGCTAACACTATGTGCTTCCTTCTGCTGCTAGGCTAAACATGCTCCCCCTGAACATGTAATGGGGCTCCAAAAACCTCTCTCCATGTTTCTGTACATACTATTTGCTGCTACCAATGCCTCTTTGTCACATACAAGAGGCTACTCCACATGGACCAAAATATATACAATGAAGGTACAAGGCTTCATAGCCTTAATACATGGCTACCATAAAGATATAACATGGTTGTATAATGCCTCCAAACAACCAACACATGGCTAAATCATGACTCCTCTCTCATGCATGGATGTCACTTACATGACTCAATCAATGACCCATAGAGGAATATGATAGTACATGGCTACAATGACACCAAAATTCCATACATGGATGAAACACATGACATCCATCAACCTAAACATGGTTGTAACAACTCTCATCTCAAATAATACCCATATCAACACATGCTAGACATGACCCATGACTCTCTCATTTGACTCTAGAATCAATCAACCAATAACCGGATGATGAAACAACATATTACAAGGATGCATATGATAGTACATGGCTTAAAATGATGATGATGTACAACGTGATACATATGGTTGTCACATCATGCTCAAAGCTCTCTCCAAGATATGTACCACTTAACTAATGCACCAATACATGAGAGATTACAAAGATGATCTTGCACACATCAATGGATACATGGTTGAAGCAATAAACACACTACATTGCATGCCAACACATAGTATATCTCCATGCATAGCTAAAATAGTGTGCCAAATGAGAAACTGTAGAAATTAGGATTTAGATTTGCAACTTGTCATGAAATTTTAATCAAAATCACAAGACACAAACCTACACTACTACTCTGCGACATTAATTCACAATTTAGAACAAAAATATCAAACATGTAAGAAGAAATAACACACGTGCAACAAGTATTTTTATCTGGGGAGATAAATCTACTAAAAAACCCAATGTCTGCTTACATTAATCAAATGAATAGATATGCACCACAATTTCTTTTCTCAACTGATCTCAACCTGCAAGTGCACAACCTATCTCTCTGCTCACTAAAGGCCTATGACCCAAACTTAGTCAAATTATGCCTCGACTTGAGCTCCTATTTCCTTGTGCTATTCCTTGGGGAATTAGGCCCTATTATTTAGGAAATCCCTCTAATTGAATTTCAATATTCCTTAGGTTGATCATCTAACTGAATGCAATTCTTGTACACTCAATACTAGTCTACAACTGATGTTACACTGCTTTGGAATCTCCACCTCAGCGAGGTAACTCAAATTCTCCACATGCACTATATATTTTGGGTTGATTGATCAGCTAATTGGATGATCACTCAGTTTGACTAATTTTCCATTACTTAATTGACCTTCCACTAGTTCCTCCAAAAGTTGGAACTAGTTTAACTGAGAACAACTTGAGATAACTGACCTTGATTGCTACAAATTAGCAATCGCACATGAAAAAATGAACTCTAACTCCTCCAACTTGAATTTAATGAGTAAACTGGATGACACAAGCCATGTCACACAAGTTATCATCATCCAAGTTGTCTGTTGATGTGGAAATTCAAATTTTCTCAATTTAATCAAGGAAAAATCAAATTGAGAATTTCTTGCTGCATTTTTCAACACTCCCTCTCAACAAGAAAGTGATTATCAACCACCCATATCTTGCACCTGTGGAACTTGAACTTCCCTCATGACAAGGCCTTTGTTAGAATATCAACATATTGTTCCTCTATCAGAATGTACTACAACAACATTATTTGCCTCTGCACACAACCCTGTAAATGGTGATACCAGATATCTATATGCTTGGATTAGTTGTGAAAAATATGATTTTAAGAGAGCTTGATGAAACAATTATTATCATAGTCGATCAAAGTTGGATCCATCATCTTACCAAACAATCCAAGAAGTCTCTTTCTCATCTAGATCACCTTACATGTTGCTTGATTGGCAGCCATGTATTCTGCTTCTGCCGAGCTAAGTACCACAAATATTTTCTTCTTGTTGTACTAGGAAACAACTACATACCCAACACTAAAAATTATACATGATGCACTCTTTCGGTCTAATGGAATCCCCACCTAATTTGTATCTGTGAAGCCACATAGCTTGACTACCTTTGTTCGTCTGTACCATAGTCCAAATTGGAAAATGCCTCTGAGGTACCACGAAACATGCTTAGCTTCCCTCCAAAATAATTTGGTTGGCCTAACCATGGCTTGGCTCAGTTGGTTGACTGCATAGCGCATATCTAGTTGTGTGTTCACAAGATACATTAGTGAACCCACCGACTTCCGGTAAACAATATCATCCACTTCCTCACCTGAAGTGACATCCTCTTTCCTCTAGTTGGTCGCTAGAGGTGTCTCCATGGGTTTGAAATTGTCCATGCGGAACCTCTAAAGTATCCCATTGGCATACTTTCCCTGAGATACAAACAATTACACATCGCCTTTTCATGCTTCCAATCCAAGGAAGTAGTGCATGAGATCCATGTCCTTCATTTCAAACTCTCTTGCAAAGTCCTCCTTGCACGATCTAATCAATTTCTCATCACCAATCAAAATCAAGTCATCAACATATAAGAAAATAATCAACAATTTACCTTCTACCAAGATATAATAGAGATTTGCATCTACTTCACTTTTGGTGAAGCCCAAACTAATGAGATAGCTATCAATCCTAGTGTACCAAGCACAGAGTGCTTTCTTGAGACAGTACAATGCTTACTTGAGTCTTCACACATGAGACTCCTAATCAAAAGTCTAAAATCCTTCTAGTTGCTCGATATATACCTCCTCCTTAATAACTCCATTGAGGAATGTTGTTTTTACATCCATCTGGTGGATCTTCCACCCCAATTACGCAACCATAGCAAGAATTGATAATGGATGAGTACCTTGCTATAGGAGCAACGATCTCCTCATAGTCAATCCCCTAAAATTGAGAGTACCCCTTGGCCACAAATTTGGCCTTGCAATATTTTATGCTTTCGTCTGCTGCATGCTTTACCTTCAAGATCCATCTCAAACCCAATATTGATTTGTATGCTAGTCTTGGGACCACTTTCCAAACAATTTTATTTACAATGGATTTGTATCCCTCCACCATTGCATCAACCCACATAGGTTTCTCTACTATTGCCTTGAAAGAGGATGGCTCAGTCTCTACAAACTCAGTCATTAGAGCCATGTAGCCAGTGTACCGATCTGGTGACCTTCTTTATCTGTGCTGATTTGAAGGATCACCCACATTCTCCCTCACATCCTGCAGAAGTCTCTCAACTTCCCTGGTCCTTTTCTTGCCTTCTCTGGATGGTTTTTCTTTATCGGTTTACTCCACTCTCCGCTCCTCAATTTTTGGATTCTTCACAACTTCTTGAGGTTCCTCCTTTGGAGCTAAAATATCCTCTTCTAGTGGGATCTAAAGCTTCCTCTCAAGAAAGCATATGATGGCTTTATCTTCATAACATTGTACATCCCTTTAAACAACTGCCATTATGAGGATGGAAAAACAATGTAAACTTTGAAATGGGAACTGATACTGTTACCCATTTCGCAGAGATAGCAAAAGAGTGACCCGATTTTGAAAAGGGTGATGCATAACACACATAGTTTTTTTAGATCATAGTTTTTGGCACTTTAAATTTTTTTATGTACATTACATTTTAGAATGTTAGTAATATGTATGCTGATTTAAAAAAGTGGTGATTCTACATCAGGCCCTTTTTTTAAAAGACTTATTTTTTTACTTTAAATTTTCTAATGTATGAAATGTAAATAATTATTTTCTAAATTTAACAAATTTGACACTTTAATTTTATTGCAAACTTTTTAATAATAATATAAAATAAAAAATATATAATATATATAATATTATATAAATATATATATATATAAGACAAAAAAACATAATATATATGATATGTGTGGTATTGGCGTGTGTGATAAACAAAAAAAGTTGGCAAAAAAAAATTAAAATAAAAAACAAACTAAAAAAAAAAAAAACTAAAAATCTAAAAAATATTAAAAATAAAAAAAAAATAAAAAAAAAACTTTAAAAAAAACATAAATACTAAAAAAAAAACAATATATAATATTAAATATATATATATATATGATTAAAAAACCATTTAAAATTAAAATATATATATTTTCAAATTTAAAAAATAAAAAAACATTTAAAACTTTAAAATACATATATTTACGATTAAAACTTTAAAAATATATCTGCACGCAGCTCCGCCACCCACGGCCACGCCCCCACGGGTGGCCGGACAGTGGCTATCCGATTCCGAAAATCGAATAGCCACCCCCATGGGCGGTCAGGTGGTGGCTATCCGATTTTCGGAATCAGATAACTACCACGCGATTGCCCGTGGGGGTGGCTATCTGATTCTCATAATCGGATAGCCACCGGTGGCCATCTGATTCTGAGAATAAGATAGCCACCGCTCGACCACCCCCATGGGTGGCTGGGCGGTGGCTATCCGATTCCTAGAATTAGATAGCCACCTCCATGGGCAACCGGGCGATGGTTATTCAATTCCGAGAATTGGATAGCCACCCCCACGGTTATCCAGACGATGGCTATTCGATTATGAGAATCATATAGCCACCCCCATGGGAATTCGGTGGCTATTCGATTCTGAGAATTGGAAATCACCCCGACTGGCGGTCAGGCAGTGGCTATCCGATTCTCGGAATCGGATAACCACCCCCTGACCGCCCTTGAGGTGGATATCTGATTCTGAGAATCAGATATCTACCTCAAGGGCGATCAATGGGTGGTTATCCGATTATGAGAATCGGATAGCCACCACCCGACCACCCCCACAAGCGGCTGAGTGGTGGCTATCTGATTCTGAGAATTGGATAGCCACTGCCCAACCACCCATGCGTGGCCGGAAGTGGCTATTCGATCTCAGAATTAAATAGCCACCACCCTGCCACTCGTGGGGACGGTGGCCGACAAAATTGTTTTTTTTAAATAAAAAAATAAATTTTGTTTCTTTTAAATACAATAAACATATTTAACAAAATTTATTTTTTATTTAAAAAAACAATTTTATCAGCCACCACCCCCAAGAGTGGTCGAGCGGTGGCTATTTGATTCCGAGAATCGAATAGCCACTTCTCGGCCACTCCCACAGGAAGTTGGGCAGTGGCTATCCGATTCTCGGAATCAGATAGCCACCATTCAGCCGCTTGAGGGGGTGGCCGGGTGGTGGTTATCTGATTCTCAGAATCGGATAGCCACTACTCGGCCACCCGTGGGAATCAGATAACCACCACCCGGCCACCCGCACAGGCGGCTGAGTGGTGGCTATCCGATTCCGAGAATCAGA
>APFE030613353.1:2153-21828 GCA_000404065.3 Pinus taeda | reverse complement strand
TCCTTATACAAAAACCTTTTCATTGAATATGATATCTCTGCTCGTAATGATTTTATGTTTTTCATAATCATAAAAGCGATAACCAAAATCATTAACACCATATCCAATAAAGGTACATTTCTTTGATTTTGCTTGAAGCTTTGTTCTGTTTTCTTTATTAATGTGGTAAAAGGCTTCACAACCAAAAGTCTTTAAAAATGAGTAGTTTACCTTTTTCCCTGTCGATGCCTCCTCTGGAATACAACCATCCAAGTAACTTGAAGGCCCTCTGTTTATTAGATAAACAATAGTATCTACAGCATCTATCCAATATTGTAAAGGCAATCCTGCATGCAATCTCATGCACCTTGCACACTCCATGATTGTCATGTTCATCCTTTCTGACACACCATTTTCTTGTGGTGTTCCTGGAATTGTCTTCTCTTTGTGAATTCCATTCTCTTAACTGTACCTATCAAACTCTTTGTTGCAATATTCACCTCCATTGTCTAATATTAGACACTTCAACCTTTTTCCTGTCTCATTTTCAACCAAATCTTTCCATTTCTTGAAAGTATCAAATACATTAGATTTATTTCGAATACAAGAAATCCAAGTTTTTCTGGTTGCATCATCAATAAAAGTAACATAATAACAAGAGCCACCGAGAGATGATACCTGAGAAGGTCCCCATACATATGTATGCACAAGCTCTAATTTTTCGCTCTTCTTTTATTTCCCAAATCTGAGGAATCTGACTCTTTTCTGTTTTCCATAAACACAATTCTCACAGAATTTTAAATCAACATGCTTCAAACCTGGCAACAAATTTCTTGAGTGAAGAATTTGCATCCCTTTCTCACTCATGTGCCCAAGCCTATGATGGCACAATGTCGTATCTTCTCCTGTAGAGGTTAAAGCATTAACAAAATTAGAAATACCATTGCATAAATACAATGTACCAACCTTTTCTCCTTTTGCTATTACCATGGCTCCTTTAGTGACCTTCCAGGTTTTATATGTAAAAGTAGTTACACAGCCTTCACCTCCCAACTGACCTGTTGAAATTATATTTTTCTTCAGATCTATAACATGCCTTACCTTCTTCAATAACCATTGATTTCCATTCTGTGGTTTTATGAAAATTGCACCCATTCCAATGAATTTACAGGGTTTATCATCACCCAATTGAACCTGTCCAAGATCTCCTTAAACATAATCATGAAAATGTTTCCTATCAGGTGTGGCATGGAATGAGGCCCCTGAATTTACCACCAAGGCATCAATAATATTTTCTAATGAAAGAATCAAAGCATATTGCAATGCATCACCTGTCACATTCACTTCATGATTGTTTTCTTGCTACGCGTCTCCTTCTTTTCCCTTCCGAGACTTGCAGTGTTTCTTCACGTGTCCTTTCTTCCTAGATTTCCAGCACACTATCCTAGATCCGCACTTGGATATGCCTTTCCTTGACTTACTGTGATATCCTAGGCTCTTTCCTCTTTCCATTTTTCTTTCCCTAGTCTCTACAGTCAAAGCATTACCTGATGTCTCACCAGAGCTTTTGTGTCGTATTTCTTCGCTAAGGATTGCACCGACAACATCATCAAAATTTAATGTACTAGATCCAAAGACGGAGTTACTAATGGTCATAACTAAACCATTCCAACTTTCTGGCAATGAGCATAGAAATAACAGATCCCTAACTTCATCATCAAAAGTTACCCCTATAGAACTTAATTGTCTGGTAACTATATTAAATTCATTTAAATGATCAGCAATAGATCCACCTTCTGACATATTCATATTAAATAAATGCTTCATAAGAAATACCTTATTTGAGGCCGAGGGTTTTTCATATAGTTTGGCCAATGATGATATTAAACCCTCTGTTGTCGTTTCCTTTGAAATATTAAATGCTACCGACACCACTAGGCATAGCCATATTGTTCCAAGTGCCTTTATGTGGAGAATATCCCATTCTATGTCTGTCATACTTGTTGGCTTCTTTGTCTTTCTTCTCAATGGTAGGCACAAATCTTTCTAATACAGATAATCTTCCATCTGCATCTTCCATAGCTGGTAGTCTTGGCCAATAAAATTTTCAACCCTAAGCCTACCATATTCTACCATTTCTCCCACTCGAACCAAGAACCCTTCTCTCCTGTGAGTTTATCAGCCAAATAAACCTTTTTGCTCTGATACCAATTGTTAGAAAATTATATATTATAGAGCAATGGAACACATAAAATATATTGCAGAAATATAAATATAGAAAACACATAAAACAAGAGAGACACAGATATATGTGGTTCACCCAATTTGGGCTACGTCCACGAAGAAAAAACCAATACTTCCTTTTATATTATCCAACAAACTAAAGAGATACAACCTACAATAGATCTGTTGTAATTCCCTCTTCGCTCTCACACAATCTCCTCTCTCTTTCACACTTAGAATACAGATCTACATAGACGCAATACAATTCCCTCATACATAGCGAGGGGTTTCTTTCTAGGGAAAAAAACCCTAAATTAGACATAACTTCTACCATCATATATCTGCCTAATGAACAACCCAGATTGACTACAAAATTACAACATTTACAAGGAAATTTTACATATATTTTTAGCTTCGGGGGTGCTGCCCCCGATCCCCTACTGGGGTGGGGACTCCAAATAATCGATGTCACCCCCCCCAGATCCCCGTGGAGGCACACATTTATGGGTGGTGTTTCCACCACATTATGAACTGGGGTCCAATGTGACGATACCTCTGAATAAAGAAGATAATTAGGCTCCACACCCAACACAGATGGCCTTAGATGTAAAAGATTGAGCATCTTCTAATACAATACTCATGCCATGTTTCTTTTATATCTTCTATTGTAGTCAATGAACAATTGCATCCCATGATTTTAAGTGTTTCCTAGAGGGTGCGAGCTTGTTGGTTTGGGCCTGACGAACCCAACTTGTCACCACTCCTATACATTATCCTATTGTAATATCTTGTTGATATGCCAAGGTGTGCGTGTGATTTCTCATTAAGGAGTGTTAGCTGTCAAGCTTTCTTTTAAAAATTAATAATCGTTTGTGTATGTTTTATGCTTTATCTTCTCTAAGATATGGACAACTTATTAATCGATATCTAGTTTTTAATTGTTTCGTGCTTAAGATATAGAAATCATGTGGTAAATGTTGGCAAGAAATTTTATATGTACCTTTGGTATGAGCAGTGAGCGTAAGTTATAGTAGTTACCTCTTATTCTTCTCTAATAACAGTCATTTATTTTATACTCTATTGCAAGTTGTGGTTTAGGGTTTTAAGCATTGTTGTTGAAGTATTGATACAAAGGTTAATTGAAATATGAAATATATTCACAACTCCAAATCTCTTCATATTTATATAAGATAACATATTTCCGGACCTCTGAAACTTTTGTAACTTGGATCCTGAGTTAGATTGCAAGACCTCTAGCCGTTGTTAGATGCCTTTACAACTTGGTAGAACTTGGAAGGAATTATAACATGATTAAGGCCTGAGAAGTTTTGGATATGAGTTTTAATACACAGGAGTGACCTAGAACTATTCAAATCTACTATTAATACAAAGAGTCTATATTGTACTCATTTGACCTCTTTTGATAAGAAACAGATTCAATGAATTTAATCATTACAGTTGCATGGTTTTTATATTGTTGTTACTTGCCCCACAGAGTTTGAAACCTTAAACATTCCAATTAGATATTTATACTTATGATTTTCACTTATAACTATTGATCATTATTTCTCGACAAGGAGTATTGTATTAAGAAATTTGTATCTTTGAGGCCAAACATATGGACTCTTTTAAGTTATCTATAGGCCGATTCACTATTATGCACTTGTAATTTGTTCAGGTACTTATTCACCATATTCTTGTAATGCCTTCATTTAATTACACGTATTGACTTGTATTCATGTTATGCTTGTAGCTTTTAAGAGTGATTATTTATTGAGTATTGGTTCATGCTCTTAGAATTACAAAGTGCTTTATGTTTGGTTCCCTTCTTGCACTAGTTTTGATGAAATAGTGTTTCTAGATCTATAATTTATTTTGAGGAGGTGAAACATTTGTTGAGGGTATTTATGGTTGTGATCAGAGAAAGGCTATTTTTACTAATGTATGCAATACTTATAGTTGATTCATTTTATTGAAACCTTAGACAAATGTGCATTTATTTCCTCGTTTTCTTGATTAAACAAAGGTTGAGTGAAGATAAAATAAGATTGCATGATTAATATTATGGTTTTACCATTCAATGTGTGCTTTGTTTGGCTTGAGGAGTAATTAGAATTATCTTTTGCTTATCTCAATAAGATAATTTTTTTGGCTTGCTCAATTAAATAACAGGTTGATGATCATGTTTCTAGTTAATTAGTAGTTAGGGTTTTGATTTCTAACAATTAGGGTTTTCTCCTTAATCAGGGTTTTTTCTTTTCAGTTATTGGTAGTTAGGGTTTGCTTCCAATTGTTGGTAGAATGAATTATTAATGTTTGCAGTAATTAGGGTTTTGTTTCTAATGAATGCCTTTGATTGCAAGATTGAATTCGAAGGCGTGAGCAGACACCTTCTAGAGAAATTAAGGTTTTGTTATATAGGTCCCTAAGTCTTTCTTTGGCATTTCCAGTGTTTCACCTTGAAGTCCACAAACACTGGATTGACATTAAATGTTGTTCCATTAATCTATCTCGTATTACACCCAACAATATTCAATTGAACATATTACATGTCGTATACGTAACTATTTTTTTCCCCGCCCACATTTCATAACTTCCATAACCATTAGGTAGGGACCTATAACTTTGATGTTATTTTACTTGTTTAGTAATATATTTTCCAAGACTTTACAAAAATTTTATGATTTATTGAAAGTTGTAGAATTTACAATTTATAAAGTTTCAAGGTTTAATTTTTTAAAGTCTAATTCTTTAAAGGATGTTAACTCAATGGAAGAGCACATGCTTTACAAGCAAAAGGTTAGTGGTTTGATTCCATCATACCCTGATATTCATATGGAATGGAGATGATCAGTTTTTGGTTAAAAATGAAGAAAAAATGGAAGCCAAACTAGAAGCACACCAGAAGTAATCTTTGAAGTAAAACGTGGAGTCACCTAAGAAGAAAAAAAAGAAGCAATTTAGGTAGAAAACAAAAAATTAATAATGGAAAAAATACTAGAAGCCAAACTTGGCGTTACCTGAGAAGCAAAAACATAAGCGATTCGGGTAGCAAAAAAAAGCAATAATGGAAGCAATATTAGAATCCAAACTTGGTGTTCCCTAAGAAGCAAACAAAGAAGCCATTTAGGTAGAAAATCAAGAAGTAATAATGGAAGCAATATTAGAAGCAAAAAAAGACATTATAATGGAAGCCATATTAGAAGCTAAAGAAGATGCCATAATGGAAGAAAACCTAGATGCAACAAGTGATGCCATATTGGAAGCAAAACTCGAAGCAACAACAACATTATAATGGAAGCATAAATTGGCATAAATTAGGGAAAAAAATGTTATTATAGATGCCATACCGTAAGAAAAATAGTTCTCGGTGCTATTTCCGATGCTTTTCTTGGCACTATTTTCGGTGCTGAAGTGAAGATTTCATTTTGCATCGGGTTTCTCTTCGCCATTTGAAGTGAATTCGTAGTCTCGAAAACACTGAATTCCGACGTTATTTCTGGTGCTAATGACATGTTTTGTTGTAGTGTACTACCAATGGCCATTATCTACTCAACCTCATCCCATTACCCAGTCACTCTTCAAAATGAGGTAAGATTCTCAAATACTATTACCAATGATATGAGGGGATCCAAATCTTGTTATTTCTCTTGGTTATTTGGGTTATCTTATCAAAAATGATAGAAAGAGGTGGGGATAGATAGGAGATTGTTTTTGCTTACAATTTTTGGTCTCCTTGATGGTTAAGATATATTCCTAATTTCAAACACATGCCATGAGATTTAGAATGATGTCGTGAACCAAATATTTTACCAAAAATTGGCTTATTCAAACCCTATCTCATGTAATTCCCTATCCTATGACATTACTGAAATATAGGACACATGTATCTACATAAAGTATGTCCTTATGGGTGTTGTTTTGGTGAATGGGTTTTAATTAATTACTTCACCTAAGAGTCTTGTCTATGTAACGAATGATATCAATGCAAGAGAATGGTCAATGTTGGAATTTCGCCAAAATATAATTTCAATGTTCTAGGAAAGAAATGTGTTAACATTAGGGGCTAGTAAGAAATGGGTTCTAGAATCCTAGACACATGGTATCAATGCAATACAAGAAAATAACTGGTTCAAGTTCCTTCATTAAGCATGATGATTTGACCCACTCCTCAAGTACAAATTCATTAGCTTAGGATTAGGACCTCCAATCTCTAAAGGTAATAATTGACAAAGCACAACCCATATGCATTTTTAGATCAACCACCAAGCACAATGAAAGAAATATGGATGGTTCCAAGACATAGTAGATTGGTCACCTCCTTATGTATGGGCAATAATTAATCTCAATAATAGTCTAGCATTTGAATTTTGTGACTCCCTTTTCTCGAAGAGTAGTCAACTCATTGATGTTTTCTAACCCTATCACTTGATGCTTAATTACACAAGAAAGAAATATGTACCCCTTACATAATTTTATTTCTTTCTAAATGTTTATGATTATCATCATCTTCTTCTTGCTCTATATTAATATGAATATGAATTAATTTTTGTTTTTTAATAAAGTTTATTTATTAATTTTGGTTTTATTTATTTAATTTCAAGTTAGTTTTAATAAAGTTATTTTATCTTAAATTACTTTTAATGTTTTTATAATTAAAGCTTTATTTTTTTTAAATTATATATATTATATATTCTATATTATATAATATATATATATATATATATATATATATATATATATATCCATCCCCTCTTTTTCAAAAATTATGTTTCTTTTTTCAATTTTTTTTTTTAAATTTTGCTAGGTTATGTGAGTAGTGAGATAACTCGCATGCCTAACTTGTGGCTTGAGTAGTCGTGACCTAGGGGCATCTAATCCATAAAAATCACTTGGGGATTTCACTTGTCCTAGGCCACGCCGGCCCTTAACATGGCCAAACTTTTTCCTATGGAGTTTTCAGCCAGTGATATTTTCACCATGAAGTGTCTTAACTAAACACCCTATCACCATTTGCTATATGCCCCATGGGATTTTTAAAATTTTTAAAATTTAAAATAGTTATTTTTAATTTTTAATTATCTTTTAAAATCAATTTTCTCAATTTAGGGGCACTCTCTCTCTCCATTTTTTGTTTGCAATAGTTTTTGGATTTCTAGCTTTGATTTCTAAAATGTTACAATGTTAAAACCTTGAACAAGAAAGGGTTCTACTGATAATGTCTCTTTTTTATTTAGAGGTTAGTCTTAAGACTATGGTTCCAAAGGTATAGGTTATTAAGGCCAAATTTCAAAAAATGTTTTAATTTATCCTTAGAAAAAAAGTGGGGTGATACTAGGAGCACCACTTTTTGACTTGGGGGTTGATTTTAAAGTATTGGTAGCAATACTATTAATTGTCTACTATAGGGGTTTGAAATAAGTAGTACGGTTAACTTCATAAATAAAACGTTGTGCTACTTTAGCATCACTTTTTGATTCAAGGGTTGATTTTAAGTAATTTTTTAACAACATTATGATGCTAGTAAGACCATGATTGAAAAATAGGAAATTTTAATCCTAAAAAGTTGTTGCTACTGGTAGCACCACTTTTTGAAGCAAGGGCTGAGTTTCGTGTTTTTGAGAGAAGATATCAATTTCTAAGGTTAGTGTTCTTGTCTTGAGGTCATAGTTCTTGTCAAGTTGGTAACTATGCTAAGTTATACAACAAGCTTAATAATGATAAGCCACGAACACAATTTAGTCAACACTTGGATGCATACAATAGCCTCTTTAAATGCTCTTTCCCTATGCATGTAACCATAAAAATTCTTATTTTATTTTCTTAGATTTAAGAGGACTACAATTAGTTCAATGTTTATATTATAATTATTATAATTTAGAAATCTCAAGTCTCAAAAACACAAAGTAATCGATGTACTAGCTCGATATTAAGATGAACCTTCTAAAATTCAAATAGAGATAGTCAAATTAGTGAAAATATATCTTAAACATTGTTTATATAAGGATAATAACTCTATAAATCATATCCCTTTATTCCTTATTGAGACTAAAAAAAAGAAAAAAAAATTGAGGTATTTTCCTTAATAAACTCAAATGTGCATTTACATTATGTCACTGCTAGTTTATTAAAGTTAACTAGTAGTTAGAAGGTTGCAATTATGGATTTTATAAGAGTAACTAGTGATCAAATAAAATTGTGGTTTTTATGGGGTGTGTTCAACTATTGTTGTATGGAAAAATAATTCAAAATTTTCTTTTTTTTAGAAATTTTCTTCGGCAACCATTTGTTGTGGGATTTTCTATATGGATTAAGTTGGTCCTAAATCTTATTTTAATGGTTTTGATAAGAAAATTCAACTCTTTAAACACATGCCATGTTAACCTATGACTTACCTTACCAATCACTAAGTCTAATTGTCACCGTAAATTGTATTAATCACTTTGGATATTAGTAAATATATCCTTAGTTATGGCTAATGAGTTAATTAATATTTTTTAGCCTAATCACCATGCAAGGGGTTAGGATCTATTTCAAATATCTCTATAAGGTGGAATTGCCCTTTGTACTGTACATTTGTAGCATTGGTGTGAATATTATATTATTTGGATTAAGGCCTTTTCCATAATATTTTTGTTCATGTGTTGTGCTTCAATTATCTTGCAAAATTATAAATTTCAAACCCCAAATATGAATTCCCAATGTTCCAAAGAAATTCAAATACCTCTACAAATTTTAGACTAACTCACATATTTACAAAAGATTGTGGAAGATTGTCCTTTGTTGATTCTTTAGTTCTAATATTGCTCTAAGTGTTATCTCCAATTCACATTTTCCAAATATGTGATTTTCTTACTTGTTTGACACCCTATAAACTCCCAAATGGACACTCTTCGTTCTCAGGGAGCCTTAATTTGGAATGTGTTGTATGAGAAGAGTACAAAAACTAGAATGTATAACATGTGCCTCCTCCAAAACGTTTGATGTCCCCACCTTTGTGGTATTATCACATTCTTGAGACCAAAATTAACACCAACTTACCAATAATAAATTGAGAACTGCTCCATCCCACATTGGAAAAAAGTGGCTTTTAATCCCAATCCTCCTTTCTTCTTACCTTTGAGGCTCAATTTCATTTGTCCATATATGTAATATTAATTATAATTAATAATTTTATATTATTCATCCACCAATGTGTCATTCCATGCACAAGTAATTATTTTATTTAAAATAAAAAGTAGAGATTATTCATCACTTCCCAACATCTTCTCCTAGTTTTACCCTTATATATTTCATATATCCTTTATTTTTCCACATTGAGTGGTTACACATGAAATTGTTATTTTATATTAAATAAAATCACTTTATTTCCATTTGAATCACCATTTTAAAATTGATTTCCTTTTCCAATTATAAAAGTAGTTCTATTTCCCTTTTACAAAAATGTGCATAACTTTATATGATCAATAAAACCCCTTATGCAAGTTCATTTAGTTTTCCATGCTAAAATAAAATGAATATGCCAAAGGATACTTTTCTCCAAAATATACTTAGACCAAGTTAATGTCAATACCAAGGGTGAGACCAAGTTAAATTAGGTCCTTTGATTATTTAGTACAAAGAGATAGACACGATCACTACAACTCTTCAAATGCCATATAACAAGAGCTAAACATGACCTATACAACTCTTCAGGTGAATGATACCAAGGGTACCATGCCCATAAACACCCTTCAAGTCCTGCGTGTTGCTATGTACCAAGGATTTTGTATTTACACATTCCCTTCAAGTATAATTTTTCAATGGTTGGGGGTGGTATCATGGTTGGGGATTAACTAACCTAACTCATTCACCACTAGTGAGAAAATAATGAACCATAAACTAAGGATTGAAATATTATTACACGCCCCTCAACAGAACCTTGTACCTGACCATATATGTGACATACCCTTGCAACAATGTGTAATCTCTAGGAGGAAACCTAGAACATATGTTTTTCATCCTATTATAAGGTAGGGAGGCTAGTAGGTAGTAATACACAACCTATACCTCTTCTCCTTGATAGTAGTCATCATGTCAAAAAATTTCATACAATCCTTTGCCTATGTGTAAGCTTATTTGAGAAATGCTTCCTTTTCTTTGCACACATCTAGAGAGAAACATGTCAAATAGAACTATTTAATAGTCCTGAATAAGCAATAAACAATGTCATATACATGTCAATAATGCATAACATAATCACATTCTTGGTCCACATATTTTTACTCATCCAAAGTCCAAATGCACACGTAATTCTTTCCATCACACTTAAGAAACCATCCATAACATCATCTAATATAATTTATATTGTTATGTAAAAATTTATTTATTTTCAATATTCCATCATAGCAAAAAATGCCAAAGCATAAACCATAAAATATATATGTGCACATTAAGCAATAATCAAAACACTACTAATAAAAAATCTATGTCAAATCATTCGTAGTGTGTCTATCAACTAACTATGTCAGTATTCTAACTAGAATACCCTCAAATAATAATAACATGTCAATCAAATAAAGCAAAAAACAAAATAGGGCCCTACATACACGCCCTTTTTAGGATTCATTCCAACATTCTAAAATAAATAAGAAAGTGATATGAATATCTTAGTCGCATCCTCCCAAGTAGCTAAATTGGGACATAGCTATTCCACTAGATCTTTACCAAGTTGACCAAACAACACCATAGCTATTAACATCTACAAATAACTCAAATCAATAACACATGAAGGATTTGAAATGACACAAAGTAGACATATGAAAAGCATCATTCATACAGGAGATGATGGAAATTAAACACAATAAGTAATTGATTCTAATATTTTGGTGATATTAAATGGCCCTGCATATTGTGGTGATACCATATCTTGTTAAATTTAATGAAGCTCTCTGCATTCTAACTTGAAAATACACTTTGACTCCTTATTTATACATCTATTATGAAATTTGTGCTATCTACATAGCTTTTCTATATATTTTGAGCTTCTTTCAATCTTTCCTAGATCATTTTCATTTTCTCTTCCATTTCTTGATTGATTTATAGTCCACCTAAAACTTTATATTCAAGTTTCTCCTAAATAAGAGGAGTATTGTAGGGCCTACCATGCAAAAAATTGAAAGATGTCATTTGATAACTATTATTATGTGAATTTTTCACAATAAGTAAATACTCTTCTCAATGATTTTTCTATTCCATTACATACATACACAACTATCGTTTATCACCTCATTTATTAATTTTATCTATTTATATATTTCAGGGTTATGTGCCATACTAAAATTAAGTTGTTTTCCCAAGTATTCTAGGAACTTTATTCCAAAACCTTCCCATAGACACTAAACCTCTATTCATAACAATATTCTTTGAAAATTCCATACAATCTTACAATCTCATGTATAAAAAACCTTTCTATTTTAATTCCAAATAGGTAATGTTATTTATTGCAATAAAATGTGAAATCATTTTCAAAGTATCCATCATTACTAATATTGAATTATATCTCCTTGGTTTCATAGAGAATCCCATTATGATGTTCATCATAATCACTTCCCAATTTTATTGTGGTTGCAATAATCATACTACTAGATCTCAATTCTTTGCCTTCTCAACAATCCGTCATTATCCAAAGTATGTCCCTCATACTTCAAGAATTCTCATTATTTCATTTTGTAATGTTGTCTTCTCTTTCTTTTGTGGGATAAACACCCAATGGATGATTTGAACTTTGAACCTCACAATTTTTATAATACTTCATAACATAATGATCGTGAATTGAGCTGCCCTCCCATGGGCCTAATATTGTCTTTGATTCTACATACCATGTGCAATTATATTGTAATTTCATTACTTTTTCTCTGTGATTTGTTTGTAAATATAATATTGACAATATCTAAGGTCTTCTATTGACGACATCCACTACCTTTTTCTTTTACATTATTTTAATACATGTTATGTGAAAAGCATACTCATTCAATGATTTTGACCATGTTCTCTATCTAGAATTCGAATTACTTTGTGTAAATATATGTTGAAAATTCCAATGTGCTCTATCTTTAGTTCAAACTTTCTTTTGACCAAGCAATGTCAGTGCATGCACTACTGTGTAAAATTTTAAGTCATGTGTCACATAATAATCTTCATGTGGTCTTAATTTCTTTGAAGCATAGGCAATAACCCTACCTTGTATTAGGATTGTTCCTAATCCTTCTTTTGAATCATCTACATAAACTACAAAATATTGATCCATGTTTGGTACCTTTATTATGGAAATTATTGTCAAATACTATATAAGCTTGTTGATCACCTATTCGCGTCACTCTATCCATTAAAATTTATTATTTTTATTTTGAGTTTCTATTATAGGATTTAGAATATCCAAAAAATAAAAATCTCATATAACATTTTGCAAAGCCCATAAAACTATGCAATTCATGTACATTTATAGGCGTTGGCCATTCCATGATAGCTTTTATCTTTGCTAGATCCAAAACATCTACTTCTCTTGAAATGATGTGAACCAAATAAAAAATCTTTGTTTCAAAGAAATAACACTTGAAGACTTTAGCTTTAAAATTATTCTCTCTAAGACATTGAAATATTGGCCTTAAATTCTCTTCTCACTCCATTGGTGTCCTTGAATATATCAAAATATCATCCAAAGACACTTGCAAAAACTTATTGAGGTTTCATTGAAACATTGCATCCAAATCAAAATCATAAACAAAACTAATGCAATTTTCAACCCAAATGGAACCACTACAAACTCACAATGACCAAAACACCTACTATGCACCATCTTATGGATGTCTTCTTTCCTAATTATTAATTGATGATATCCTAATCTCATGTTAATATTTTAAAATATAGCTGCCCCTTTTATTTTATTAAACAGATCATCGATCTTAGGAAACCAATATTTATTTATTATGGTTTCTTTTTTCAACTAACAATAGTATATTCAAATTCTCCATGATCCATCTTCTTTACAAATATCATGCATTCTCCACAAAATTATATACTAGGACAAAATAAATCCCCTATATAACAATTATTAGAGTTTCATCCACAACTCTCATAATTCTGGGTTGTCATGTGATAAGGATCCTTCAAAATAGGCTTAGCTCCTAGTTTAAGTTCAATTGTGAAGTCCAATTCCCACTTAGGTGGTAACATAGGTCATTCTTCTATAAACATGTCAAAAAAATATGATAATATAGGATTTTGAACTATGTTCATCATATCCTCATTCTTGTTCATAACCATCATAGGAGAAAAATTGCAACTCTTCCTAATACTTTTGTTTATTTTCATCATGGAAATAAAGACATTCCTTTAGTAATCCTTGCTAAAGTTATTTTATGTCCCAAATCTTCTATAAAATAAAAAAAATTGACCCTTATAATCTAACATCTCAACATGGGATTCTAACCAATCCATACCTGTGATCATATTATAGGATCCTACGATGGTAGCATACAATGACACTTAAGGTGACATGGACCCTAAGATTGAATTAATATGTTTTTTAAGTAATTACCTACCCATTTTTTACACAAAAAAGCCATTTTAACTTAACTAAAACTCTCTTGACTACTTCCATCATCCGCTTCTACACATAATGCATTAGATGAATACAACTTTTGTTGCTCCTAGATATATCAATAATGAAAAATATATACCCCATTAATATTATCTATAATTTTGAGCATCATTAATTATGCTTAGCCTAGTGGTTTTTAATCATTGGGATAATCCTATGGGCTTTACCCTTCTCACTAATAGTTGTCTAGATCTACTCTCAAGTAGCTACTATTGCTACATGTGGGTACTCACATTGAAGGTGTGACTCTAATACATGTATAACATCTTATAATACGAGGTTAACTCAAATTTTCATTCTATATAAATGTAAACAACCTACTTTGTTGAGTTTTCTATTATATAGCACTACACTATTATTCCACTAACCACCTCCCATGAGTTCCTCCTTGGCCATGATATTGTTCTAAACTACCTCATGAAAATTACATGGCATCAATACGCAAAATTTTCAGATTTGATGTTATATTTTACCCTATATACAAACCTAATGACCTACAACTTCTTTATGTTCAGATGTAGTGCATACCCCAAAAGTTCCATAAATTTAGTCTCATAGTGTAGCACTGAATAGTTACCTTGTATTAGGGAGTTGAACTCATTCAATTTCATTTGAATGAACTCCTTGGAGAGATATCATTCTCGAAAATGCTCCTCAAATAGTTCCCATGATAGCTAAAGTAATTCCATATGAAAATGTGATAATAAGGCCTTCCACCATAGTATTGCATTTCTTTGCAATTGGAAGATACCCATAGACACTTTGATATTAAAATTATAATCTCTTATTGCAAAGAATTTGGCCATATTCTTAAGCCATGCTTCAACCACCTATCCATTAGTAGAGCCCGAAATGTATGTAAACGTAACTTTTTCTAGTCCTCTTTGACCATTAACACTATGATGGTTTACTAGCCCCTCTCGAAGAATGGATGTGCCACTTATTTCTTGGTTGAGCCTACTATTCAAATATTCTTACATTTCTGAAATGATTACATCATTGACAAAACCTCGCTAATAGGTATTGTTATCGAATAGTTTAACAGTATTGTCAAGGTTCTCATGAGTTGTTAGGAAGTACAACATAAGACAAGTTTCCATTGTCATCTTGCCACAAGTCCCCACTTTTCTAAGCCTAATTCCTATGAAACACTATGGTAGGCTTCCCTACATACACAAGTATCTCCACAAAAATGATTAGAAGAATGCCTAACATATGTATCTAAGGTGGAGGTAGGAGTTAATTATTTAACATTACTAATCTATAAATAAACCTTTAATGTAGAAATAATTTAGATCAACAAATGACATCACTCAGATTTTAAGATCCTCTAAGTTGACAAGAAAAAATGATAAATACCCTTACCAAGTGTATGTTGTTTTAATTGTTTTGTCTTTGTATAACTAGTTGTACTTCATTATTTTTCTTTCTATCTTGTAGGATCAAATATACAGAAAAGTGCAGAAAACAACAAGTTAATTCCCCTGTTAGCGCCACCCACAAAGGTATAAACACCTTGGATTGGTGGATCTATGGGTGAAAAGGTTTGGGAAACGAATATATGAATATATTGACAACCCAAAACCTTAGATATGCAAGTACAAATGGATTTCCAACAAGCTAGAAATCACTTGCAGTGATTTGGGGTTAAATTCTCCTTAAAGTTAGACTATAAATCACTTGTTTTTACTCCAAAAAAATTCAATATTAAATATAAAGTAGCGTTAAAGGTTTAAGGAATTCTCACTTACTTATTTTTCCCCTTTGTATGATAAATTTATTATATCAATTGTAATGAGTTGTAGATCTGCAAAAAATCTCACAATAATAGAATGAAAGATAAAATATTAATGTAGAAAATGAGAAAGTAAATTATCTTGAGGTGTGGATATATATAATAGTTAAATCCTTAAGATATACTATCTATCAAGAGCTAAATTTATGCACAAGCTAGGATTTTGCTAAATTTTTCATATTTTTCATTTTTATTTGACATAAAAGTAAAGAGATCGATATTTTTAAATAAATGTGGTTGCTATGGTGATGATTAGATTTTCCTTGCTTACCTTACACATGTTGTATTGTGATCACAATCCCTTCTAAATCAACTTTTCCTTTGGACTAGAAATCAAGATAGGAAACGAGAAAATATATCACCTAGTCTAGCCTAGAATGTCAACATAAGCTCTCCAATTCCTTTACAAATATCTCCTCACTTGAGATTTCAAACCACTAAAATAATTGTAATGAATAGGATCGCACCCTTATTAAAGATACTCTCTAAAGGGGTTTTCCTAGGCATTGGTTTTGAATACCTTTAACACTAGTAGACGTTGAGGTGAAGGCATAGGTCTAGATCTCCCCTTACATGTGACTTGTATCCCCTTAATGGAATGGCCTAGTATTTTTTTGGTAACCTGGAGAACCTCTCTATATTCTATGAAATATAAATATTATAGCACAATGCTTGCAAAAATTAGCATGGATAATTCAATCCACACAAATTATTTGCACATGAAAAGTTTCTATTATGGAATCAAAATGATCTCACAGTTCAACAACTACTAATGGGAGGAGGATCTTGCCTTTTATAATCTTTCTTGTAATGGCTAGGTAACGATTTTTTTGTCTCTCACACAAAATAATAGTATTTGACTAGTCATCCACATGTTTGAGACTAAGTCACCTTTTACAATAATAATTTTTTGCATTAAAAATTCACCCACAAAAGGGGTTTGATTTTCTTGATCAGAAAAATGGCTAGTTTGTGTCACAAGAGGTCCAATGTTTAATTTGACTCTTTTTCCATCTTCAATTTACTCTTAACCACCAACAATTAGTTTCCACCCACATGTGTGGCTTGGATGAGTGATTTGTTAGATCTCCAACATTGTTGATAATTTGAGGAATATAAATTTGGGTTTTTGTCTAGAGTGTGGTTTACTTCAAATTTGATGTAAATTTTATCCATGCATGTCAAGGAATGGCCTTATTTTGGCCATTTTTACCCCCTCACGATGTTGGGAGATAGAATATGGCCATGTCACAGGATTGATTTTGCTTGAAATGACCTCTTTTCACCAAAATTTCAACGTGGCATTCAAGTATGCCTCTTGATACACATTTTTAACTACATTTAATTTTACTCCATGAATTATTATGCATTATGATCTATGGAATTGCTTACAAAACATGCAATGAGGTGAACTATGAAATTTCCATGTGAGAAGTTAAAATATATTGTAACATAATCCAAAATATGCATATATACTTTATGACGCATGACCATGTGGAAAATACATAGATGCATAAAACATCAGTTGGACAGGCCCAAGAACTAATGAGTGTCACCCATATAAAGACAATGGCTCCTTTAAACCATGTGTCTAGGTAGATCCATCATAATCGCTCCAATCTTATCCAAAAGAGTGGAGTTCAAGCAGCCTAGGCGTGACTAACTATAATTGGCCTAGGATACCATAATATGTAATCTCGCATGACCTACAAGGATATTGGATTGCATATTTTCATACTTACAATGTTGTTATCAATAATGAAAATGATTTTATGTACCCTTGGTGAAATGAGGCATGATACCTAGCTCTAATTGTGGGACATGTGCTTCACTTGGGAGGATATGATAGTGACAAAGTCTCCACCAATAAAATAAAAAAATATCACAATATTTTTCATTAAATAGAAGGGAGGGAATAGGACATGAGGTATTATCCCTTCCTTAAAGAGTAAAAAAATAGCAATGGAAACGTATATCTACTCTATTGAAATAAAAATTAAAGTCAATGGAATCAAATTGCACAAATACACAGAGAAAGGAAATGCAATAAACCATTAAAGAAAACAAACTAATATAATGTTCATAATAGAGGGCTTATTCATCCTATCCTACTCTAATCTATAAGTGAAATATGTTAAGTGAAATAAAATATCCAATGCAACCAACAAATGAATTTATCATTACCTCAAAATTTTCCTTTGTGCTTGGCCATAAAAAAATAGTGAAACGTAAAATATTTAGTGGATGTTTGTTAGACCTTCCTTCATGGTTTGTAACAAATATGCAGTGCAATATTTATCATGTGGAAGAAAATTGAAGAAGCACCAAGGTTTACTTGTATTACTACTAGCTTATTCAATCCATAGATTGATTAGATTGATATAATGATCCTTCTCATTGTAGGCATAAAACCAATAAGAAAGGAAGGTTTTCATGGAAGCTCCAATTGAAACTTGCATTAAAACTGCTATCCTCCATGGCTACCATTAATCACACACACAAAAATATGTTGAGAAAAGTTATGAGGATTGAAAACATATTGGAACTTACAACTTACAATTAGCTATTTTGACAAGGGAGGTTAAGAGGTCATGAAATATGTTTGGAGCTGACTCATGTTATGGCCTATCCACTACTACAAGGCTCATGCCCCTTTTATTGAATATATTTTTATACACCTAAGAACCACATATCAAGGATACCCATGGTTGAAAATCTTCTATTGTGTCTTGGACATGGAAATCTCCTTTTTGCAGTTATACATATGCATGTTCTTATATGAGTTTATATGAATTTTCATAATCCATGGAACAACTTGGTTGCTCATATAACTAAATTTTTAAATTTGACATCCCTCCCTATCTATTTCATATATACTATCACCACTAAAGAAAGAATAAATAAAATCTCATTTACATCTACAACCTTGAGATATATACATCAATAAACCCAAGCTCTTCATGGCCCCCATCCTATTCAAGAGTATTCTTTTTTACTGAATCCTCTTCTTCCAAATCAATGGGAGATGTGTCATGGAGATGAATTGATCGGAAAGAAGTGTATCCTATTGAACTTGTTCTTTCATATGGAGGATGGAAGGTGGGTTCTTGAATAATCTCATCATCAAGGCTCTCTTCATACTTTTCCTTTAATTATTTCTTAATTCCTTATGGAAGAACAAGGGAATTCTTCTTTATTTATCTTTGTCTAAGAGTTTTCATCTTCTTTATTTGTACAAGTAGAAGTATCTTCTTTCAGTTCCACCTCTTTTTCCTCCTTAATTAGATGTGACTCTTAGGTAGTGTTATCCTCTTAAGGTGACACAATCAGCTATGTAGTAAGGTATTCTTTGTCACTACTTGTTACACGTAATTTTTTCACATTAGGCAAATGATTATCAGTTTGGATCCTTCACTATCCATCAAAGTGTTCCAAAGCATACCCCTGCAAGGCTAGAACGTAAACAATCCCAAAGAGTGAAATTCCTGGATTTCAAGGCCCAAAAACCTATTTTTGATTGCTTACACAATTCCATAGCCAGTTTTTCACATACGTAGAAGTGACCATTAGAGTCAGTGAAAAAGTACACTCTGTATTCACTAGTAGAAAATGAGAAATTAGTGACTAGGTGACTAAAAACGTTAGTCACTGCAGCGTTTCCAAGTGAAATACTACCAAAAATGAGAAATCTTAAGTGACCGAACTAAAAACTACTAACATAAATCACTAATTTAGTCACGGGTTAAAATATGTGACTATATAATAAGTAATACAACTAAAAATGACTAACATGACTAAATAATTTAGTTTAAGAACAAAAATACAACTACCTAACAAGTACTACAATAATATGAATCCGTTTTTTTATGTTAGTCATCTTAATTGTGTCAAGCAATCTAAACGTACAAGTGATACGGGCTTGAAAAGTTGTTAAAGATTGGTTGAAAGGTTATCCTTCCTTAAACACTTCTTCATCCTCACATGGTGTATAGGTGAGCCAACTTTGTATTATATATCTCTAATAATTTGTAATTTTA
>APFE030613348.1:4229-24562 GCA_000404065.3 Pinus taeda | reverse complement strand
CATAATGAAAAATCAAGCTGGTAGTCTCGGTTTTGAGATCCAGTGGGAAATCTCTGTGTATATGTGTTTTATGGGTTATGCTCTCGCATTTTTATTTTCTTGTGATTTAGAATTCGTATGCAGGTAATTTCTGTATGGGGTTAAAACCTACAGAGAGCATAAGCAATTTCTCTCTCACGTTTGATTGCACCCTCTTGTCTCATTTGCAGTTTTGCACGAAATTCTTCAAGGGTTCCTAACTATCACATCACCCCTCCTAAAACAAGCAATGCACTTCTGAAACAAAATGGATAACAACGCCAGTTTTTTGCAAGTTAAAACATAAAAGCTTTTTAGGTTATCAGAATTATTCCGGCAATTCCACACCACACATATATTAGTATTGTAGTATAAGTAATGGGATTGTCAGAAACTGAAATTTAGCATATCTAGAAACAAAGGGAAAGCAACTGGTAAGAAAACCTAAGATCGTTTCAAACCTATGATAAAGAAGTATCTATATGACGTATGATCTAGTCTGCTGCACAAGGGTTGTGAAAAGCAATATGGCCAGGAAAAGTCTACAGAAAGGGCAGCTACTTTTCTTCATGAGTAGTCCTGGTTTGGTGTCTGAGCACAAATCAGAACAGGGGCCTGAAGCATTTGTGCAGGAAATTTTCATGATAATAGTAAACACAATGATGATTAGGATTTGCTTGTGGTTTCATGTATATCTTAAACTACAGTTGACATATGGTAATCCGACACTCACAGGATTCAACACTCTGACCTATTCTGTGGGTAGAGTAAGCCACTAAACCATAGTGGCCAGAGTGTTAAAATACCTCAGATTCTCGTAGTTTGTTCTGGCGAATTCAATGTTCATCACTCATTTTTTGCACAGCTAAGCCTTCAGTTGACATCCGAACATGGCGAGCTCTTACACGAGCCTTAACTCTAACAAGTACTTGCATGCACCTCAAGGTAACTGCCGCTTGTTTCCTTACCTGACAACCTTGAAACAATGCTTGTAATCTCACAAAGCCTTTCTGCACTCGCAGTGCCCTCCTGGCCTATAAACCCAAACCAAAGCCAATGGATTTAAAACAATCATCTCTCAAAACAACCAACCATACAATCTATAGAGGCTCATGCATGAAGAATGGTTACCAAAAATCCTCAAAAAGCAGTCTGTATGCAAATGACGGCCCATTCTTCTCTAACAACCTTGAAGTCTTTAGGAGGAGCCCTCACAATAGTGGCCACTGCAACATTATAAGCGTCTGCAGCAGAAGATATAATTTCAGATGTCTCCCCGTCTGAATTTACCCTCTTATGGAAAAATTTAAGAAAGAACCAGGAAAAGATCATGAAAAAGAGCGTGGAAGCTGGCAAGAATGTCAAATAGCTACTCTCCTAGTAGATGAGGCCGAGAAGAAAATAGAGAACGATCTAGAAAATACCATACAGTTCATCATGGATCTGCATTATTTTCTCGATATATTTTGGACCCTGTTGGTTGACGTGTTCTGGCTAGTAACAGCCCTAGGCTATTTCTGTGTCTCTAGAAATTTGCGCTGCTCAGGAAATTAGAGAGTTGCAACTACCTCAGCATAACTGAACGACTCAGCATGGCTCAATCGTCTAACATATCATCTAATGGTGCAAAGTAATGACACGTAGGCAGGGAGAAAAGTTTATTTCAGAGGGAACGCCTTACGACGTAAATATATTTAACTTAAATTATATAATAATAAATTTCACATGAAATATATTAAATAATTTAGCAAACCCTTATAATAAATTTCAAAATATTCACATAAAAATGTGGAAGTCTAATTTTCTTTTCAAAAAGGTTTTTTTTTTTTGGTATGAAAAGCTTAAAATATGAAACACTGGTTTTTTTTTTAAATGGTGGAATAGAGCTTCACTAGGAGAGCAATAACATACCAAGTGCATTCATATTGGAGGATATATATTCAAAGAAAAATGGCATAATAAATTGGAAAATATATAAAGGGTAATTTTTTTTTAGCAAGTATAAAAAACCCAAAACCCAACATTTAAATATTTTAATTACAAACTACAATCATGAAAACTAAATTTTATTTAAACAGGTTTGAATGTTTTAAATTTAACACCATCATGATTATACAATCCAAAACCCAAAGTTTAAATGTTTTAATTACAAACTACAATCATGAAAACTAAACAAGTTTGAATGTTAAAAATTTAATGTCAAAAGTGTCAAGTTTTCAAATAATTATGATATAATATACTTTCACCGACAAAAATTATATAATATAATTTTATATGCATCATATCTTATTTTCACCTTCAACCATTTTTGTAAGACAATTTTCAATGTTGTACTTACCAAATATATTCTACGGCCAATGTTTTTATAGATGCACAATATAACTTGTGTCGCGTGTACTCTTATATGAACATGAGGACATATAGTATTCGAATGAAACATCTTTGTGCGTTAGTTCTGGGAATTGATTTTTTGGCCAAACATGAGTGCAACTTTTAAGGATTCACTATTTGGATTTGTTTCTATAGATAACTTTTCTAATTCATATTAAATCGGAAGGGATTTTTGGACGGCATGATCAGCATTTTGTGATATGTTGTAAGAGCATTATAGCAATGAGTTTTGTGATATGTTGTAAGAGCATTATAGCAATGAATTTGGTCATTAGTTCTTTTGGTTAGAACCATTGGTATCTATGTTTTTTTTTCTTCAATACGAAAAAATTATGATTGTATATTAATAGCTCAGAATTAGCAGATTACAATGCCATTCAATTGTTCCACATCATAAAAGTTCTATTGGAGATGTCATTTCCGTCTTTCGTCCAATGTTGCCAAATACAAAACAAAAATGGAGAAATAACAGTCCATAGACCACATACAAATCCCAAATTATAAATTTTCATGATAAGGTTGTATGCAATTCAGAACCAAAAAGAAAATAGAAAGCATTGAACATGTCAACTGCTTCTTCTAGCCAACTATACAGTGTGAAATAATAGCATGTCCATCCCTCTAGATGATTGAAAGCAAAATAGTTATAAGACAAGTAGAGTTACAAAAAAATATACAAAAAAGAAGAGGGGATGAAGAAACTAGCTAGGTAATGGGAAGTCTCCTATGTCTATTACTTTCTAATTCAGGATCATTTCTAAGTGCATGTTTCCAATGTTACCATTTAAGCCCCTCTTTGATAGTTCATCTACATCCATATTTTGTTCCCTGCCAACGTGCCTAATAGTGGAGTTGTTGTGTTGATTCCATAGTAGTTCAATTCTTCTTAGCCAACCATGTAATATTGGGTTTGTGATGTTTTCATTGCCCAATATTTGATCAATTATAATTTTTGAATCCCTATGGATATGAATGAAAGGGATATCAAGGAAATTAGTAAACCATAAGAAGCCCTATATGGCCATTGCTTCAGCCTTTATGTTAGTGCCCCTAACTCCATGCCAGAATGTTTTGTATGTCAGTGCCTCTGAGATGGAAAGCCAAAACCCACAACCACATGTGCGTCGTTGAGAAGCACCATCAAAAAAACCCATAGGTTATTCCATCTTGAGTTCAATCCTCTTTTGACGAGGTGTTTTGGAGAAAATTTCATTTGATGTATGCAGTGTGTGGCTGATTAAAACATTTTCAATGATCTTATAGAAATTTTCTGTGCAATTCTGAAAGATGCAACTGTTTCTCCACTTCCAAATTTCCCAAAAGAGAATAGGCAGAATGATTCTCCAAATAGACTTTTGAGAGCTCCACCACCATAAACAATCTACAATGCTTGTATGTTGAATATATGGAAAACCAATATATGAAGAAAGTATTTTCCATACCTGAATTGTATGTTGACATGTAAGGAAAATATGATTTTTATTTTCCGATTCCTCTTTGCATACAGGATAGAAGCCAAGTCCTTGCCATTGTCTCTTTTGAAAGTTTTCCCAAGTAAGATTTTTATTATGGAAAACCAACCAAGTAAAGAGAATAATTTTGTTTGGGATATTAGTTTTCTAAAAGGCAAATAAAACATGTTTCTCACTCAGTTGTGCATCCTCAGAGCAGAGAGAGAGGTATATATCTGCAACTTTAATGTTATCATTCTTCATCTTCCCCAACTAGATTAAGTTATCATGAATTCTAGCATGACAGATCCCGAGTTGTTTCATCCCAGCTACAATGTGATCCCATTCCATATCCCAATGCCTAGATAGACCCAATTCTTGTGCTTTCTTCTAGAGTAGAAATAGACCCCTCCATAGTGAAATGGCTTGACACCAGAAGTATATGCCTCTTCCATTTAGAGTATTTAAAAGCTGCTTCAGGATCATATCCATATTGTCAGCACCTAGAATGTGGTCAGTGCCAATGAAAATGTTATGGCCCAAGCCAATGTTCCAAGCCAGGTGTTGTAGGAAGATCTTTGTGACTTTTTGGAAGCTAATCCAGATTTCTGATCCATTTGAAACCCCAATGGAACCCCTTCATAACTAGTATATAAAATCAAGGTTCTTTAAGTATTTTTGTCTTATGACCAAACTCCATGTTCCCATCCCAAAGATACCTCTCCAAAGAGACTTGATTAATAATGCCCATCCAAAACGACAGAGGTCTAGAATTCCCCATCCCCCCATGACCTTTGGCAGAGTGATCTTGGATATCTTAGACAAGTGAAATTTCTTATGCTCATGACTACCACCCCAAATAAAACTAGCCATAACATGATTGAGAGAGTGAATGATGGCAGCAAGGATATGATAAATATGGGACCAGTATACCCCTAGTTGATTAAGGACTGCTTGCGTAAGGAAAACTCAGCCTCCCAGGGATAGACTTCTATATTCCCACCCAGAGATCTTCTTAAAAAATCTATTTATAAGCCATAGCCAATCAACATTCCTATATTTGTAGGGTTTGATATGGTATCCCAGGTACTTCATACCATGACTCATCAACTTGGCTTCAATTCCAAATAGATTCTTTATATATGAAATGATTCCCAAATCACAATTCCCGTGATAAATAATAGATTTGTGAGCATTCATATACAGAGTAGTAGCATTAGCAAATTTTCTGAAAATATGAAAAAGTCATAAACATGTAAAATGATTCAACATACCCATGATGAGCACATCATCGATAAAGAAACCATGTAATATGTTGATGTTGCAGCCCATTTTCAGAGCCTGGAATTGATCTCGTTCCACCGCTTTTGAAATATGCAGGCTCAAGTCGTCCATAGCTAGGATAAATAACAATGGAGATAAAGAGCAGCCCTGTCTCAATCCACACCTCACCCGTAAGAACTTGGTAGGGTATCCATTAATAATCACAGATTAATAAATATTAATCACGCATGCCATAATCCATTCCACACATTTGAGATGTAAGCTTCTTTCGAATAAGACCAGCCTGAGGTAGCCCTAATCTAGGCAGTCGAAAGCCTTCTTTAGATCAACTTTCAGGATGACAACATTGAGATCTTTTGTATTGGTCGAATGCATGCATTCTTGTGCATTTGCAATGGCGTCATGTATTTGTCTACCCTATAGAAACCCGTGTTGTTCAGGAGATATATGGTGCGAAAGAGTACTTCACAAATGCCCAACAATGGTTTTTGAGATAACTTTGTAGATAAGGTTGCACAACGAAATTGGCATGTAGTCCTCAAAACGGGCAGGAGGATATCGCTTCGGGATAAGGGCAATATAAGTAGACTTAATGCAATGGTGTACATTTCCAGTGAGTCTAGACTCCTCCACCATTTGCAGAAGTTCCTTTTGAAAATATTAAAGAAATGCATGAATAGCTCCACAGTCCACCCATCCGGTCCCTGACTTTTATCAAAGAAATGCGTGAACAGGTCCATAGTCCACACTGAGTAATTCCTCCTTTGTGATGCTTCTATATAGTGCATCATTTGATTCTTGGTCAAACATAGTCGGGTAGTGCTCAATCCCCCAAATGAGATCTTCGGCATCAATGTTTTCGTTGTGCTCATATGTCGCTTTGAAATGTGATGTCGCAGCTTTGGAGATTTCCTCCTGAGACTGGATATGGTTTCCCTCAACATCATGAATCCCCCAATAGAATTTGTATTACGTCTATGGTTTGCATAACGATGGAAATTTTTTGTCTCCCTCTTTAATCTAGATAACCCAGCTCTTAAGGCGCCAAGTGGCTTCTTCAAAATCTAATAGTCATTTCCTTTTTAATTCCAACTCTAGAATGTGTGAACAAGTAGCATCTGGAAGAATGTTCATGGCCATCAATGAGAGGAGGAGGTCCAGCTCACATTGAATGTCCGTAATCTCTTTTTTCATGGATTGAATTTTTTTCTCTTCTACCAGTTTTTCACTTCCATGCAGAGAGTCTCCAGTTTGTCCAGTATATGATCCATAGGGGATGATTCAATGTCCCCATTGCAGTGCTATGTATCCCTCACCAGAGTGTTAAACTCTAGATCATCTAGCCAGGTTCTATTGAATTTAAATGGCATGCCTAAGCACACCATCGACTTCTTCCAAACAAGTGTAATAGGTCTGTGATCTGATAAGAAATTGTTGATAATCTTCGTCCTCACATCTCCAAAGCAAGCAATCAACTGTTCATGCATTAAAAAACGATCCAGTCTCTTGGTGACATATGCCTCACTTGTGCGCCCATTGTCCCAAGTGGGATCCATTTCCTCCAAGCAAATGTCCACAAAGTTGTGTGCTAGAAGAGCATCATGAAACATCCCTGCCAAGGGGTCAATCCTTATGGACCGTCCCCATACTTCTTCCAAAGCAATAGTACAGAATAAATCACCAGCAATGATGAGGGAGGAAAACTCCATTATACCAGAAGAAAGCAATCAGTCCCAGAAAATGGACCTATCTCTGTAAGGAGCACAGGTATTTAATATATGAATGCGACCGCCCATTCCTCGGACATGTCCTTTAAGGAGGCTACCTGCGAAAAATCTGTATGCTTTAAAAATGACCCATCTAGGGTCCCAAATTGCCACTAAACCACTAGAGAGACCCATAGCCGCAGTAGAAAATATATGCCAGTCCACGAGAATTTTCCTGAAATATTGTGCAACCTGTGGAACAAAGTGCATGGGTTCTTGCAGAAGAATGATATATGGGTGAAGAGAGGAGAAAAGACTCTTAAGGGCCTGATATTTCGGGGTAGCCCCCAAACCCCGTATGTTTAGTGACAAAATGAAAGTCATGGGGACGTCTGCTCGGGCAGTTGTGCTCTAAGGGCCCATGAGGGGGTTATGTTAGCAATAGGCACATTGACCAAAAATATGTCCATTGGGGAGGTAAGAGGATTAGGCCTAGGATGTCCTCTAAAATGTCGACTTCCTCGGTTTTGTTTCCGCCTGATAGTGATGTTACCAGCAGAAATAGGGCTGATGTGGGGGGTAGGGGAGCCAAATGGTTTGTGGATGATAAGGGTCTGCAAGTCCAATAATTTTTTATTGAGAAAAGGGTCCTGGTCACTGCCCACTGAGTTGGTAGGTGAGTCCAGTGGCAAATTGGTCAGAGTGACACCTATCCTCGGCCCCTTATTCTAGTTAGCAAAAATGGAAGGAGATGAAGATGGAATGTACGTGATTTGGGTAGTGGAGGCTAAGTCGTGGGATGGGTATGGAGCCGAGAAAGGTGGTGGGTAAGTCATGGAATGGGTATGGAGCCGAGAAAGGTGTCGGGTCTTCTGGGCCATGGTGGATTGATCTAGAAGAGGGTTTACAGGAGTGTATAAAAGGACTAGAAGGAGGGGGGAAATCAGAATTCAATGAAGATAATGGGGAAGAAGGAACCAGAATAGGTGATGAACCATTTAGAGAAAAGTCTAGAGTTGAGAGCGAGGGGGATAGGAGCCAAGGGGAATATCTGAATGCTGTCGACTAAAAAATCCATGACCAAAGTGTTGTGTAGGACGACCTCCCCCGTGATGAGACTTCAGAATTTCGCGAGAGAAAGGCTTTCCATGTAATCGTCCTCCTAGCCGATGTGGACATTATGCTAATAGATGTCCAATGTGGTGATAGAGTGAATGCCGAAAAGGAACCCCCCAAAAGTCCAGTCTCTATGATAGTTGAGTCTCGGCCCAGGACAAATATATATGGTCAGGAAAGCCGCCACGGTATTCCTTTTCAATCAGGATCCAAGCCACTTGCTTCCGGATCCCCCAAGCATTGAGGATCTACATAAATGAATTTTCCAATTGCATTACCAATATCCATAAGGACCGGTTTCGTCCATAGCTCAATTAGGAAACCTGATAATTTCACCCAGATGAGATTTTTTTGTGGCGTGTTGTGGAGAGAATTGTATCCAATGTACCAGCGATGTAGCACCAAGAATCTATTCCCATTAATCCATGGCACATATTTGATTTTTTCCAAGTCCTCCTGACTTAGAAAATGGAAACTATACCAACCTTTGAAAAGCCTCACGACAATCAGCATGTAGCCGAGCATTAATTTCCACTTCTTCTCAACCCAGTGTCTCATGTTTGGGTTAGAAACGTCTGAGAACTACCACCTTCCTACGAGAGCACACTTCTATAGACCGGTAATCCTATCAATCAGAACAACATTTTCCAAAGATAATGCAAGTGGCAGGGAGGTGGTTTTAATTGAATGTTGCTTGTGTTTGGAACGTCGTCCCCATGCAGCATGTTTGCCACCCCGCAAAAAGAGGGACACATGGTCACGATCTGGCATACAAGCATCACCCAGTATGTTGTGCCAAGTATCCAATGAACGTGGGCCACCGCAGCAGTCAGCACCAACAGATTGCAGAAGGAATAACTCAACATCCATCCTGGCCCAAATAAGGGCCTCGTTGGAAGATGAGTCAGAGTAGTGACCCGCCATAACACCACAAAGAACAAAAAGACCACAAACAGATCCCAAAGCACTGTTTGTCAGCAAAAAATGAGGAAGTACAGGTGGGTAGCTGAGAAATTATATAAACTAGGTCCTGAAATAACTGTGAACCCCTCGAGGACCAGAAGGAATGTTCACAAGGGAAAAGACACGAGTGGAGAATAAACCCACATACCACCAAACATGATGTACGTCGTCAGGAGATCATCCAAATTGGGCAAAAAGGCTGATACTGACATGGGGAATAAAACCATATTAAAGGGGCGATGTATGAGGATCCCGAAGCACATGGGGAAGTGTCTAACAAACAGGTGTTGGCAGTGTGATGCGATCCCAATAGTAAATTCCACCTACTATCCTCAAAACAATACAAATCGGTCAAGAATAGAACAATTCCGATACCAAAAAAAATGTAACCAGCAAGAGACCAGAGCCGAATGACCAATTCAGGCAGGAGCAGACCAAAAGGTGGAGAAAATTACAAGTTCTTAGCTGCAACAGTAGCAATAACAACCATAGTAGGATATCCAATAATTACATACCCGGAAGCCAATTTTTTTGCAAGGTCGGGTGATATAGCAGATGCATGGCCAACATTCCCAGATGGAAGAAAAAACATTAAAGAATAGACAAGGTTCTTCCTCAGTGAAGAAGGCTAACCAAGTGGTTCTAAATGAATCAGGCCGGGATGGCATATGGACGATGTTGCAGAGGTTGGAAATGGGTTACATATATAGAAAAGAGAATATAGAGATCAATAACGAATATAAGTAAAATGTGACAAAGTACAGAGTGCATGAGGCAATATATAAACATGCTATCAGACCCAGAAACCAATCATTCGAAGACAGAGTCAAAACAGGGTGGAGCAGAGCCAATACCAGACACCTATAGAAATCATAAATCTCCACGGGATATCTTAGACATACCTTGAAGATTGGGGGATGGAACAGTATGTTGTTCAGACAAAACCCAAAAACTTCTCACCGTTGATTGAGTCGTTCTACAAATCAACCATGGAAAAAACCTTTATTTTCCCTATAACTGAGACCAACTCTGAAACTGCCCCATCTCAATCCCTTTCATTTGTTCTTTGAGATAATGATCCTTATCTTCCCATTGGTACCATTCCACCCATTCTTCCTCTCCCTAAGCATTCTCTCTACTTTGTTACAAATGGGATTTACCTATATTGTAACTGAATTTCCTTCATGGCCAATGGCACATTCAATAAATCCACATCTATATGGATATTGCTAATGGCTTGTTAATGATTCTAACTATTCTCGATTGTGGATTTGTACCGGAGTAATTACAAAATTATTATTCTCTATTATGCGTTCAACCCCTAGTAATTGCATAATTATTTTATGATGGTGATGAATAAGTAGCTACACATTTTTTTTTGGTTTCTTCAAACTAACTAACAAGTATGACATCTTGTGGATGAGTATGACAGTGGCTACAACTCTCTTTGGTCTCTTCTTGGGAGCATTGAATGAGAAGTAGTGAATAAATTTCCTTCAATTTTGTACTTTATTTTTCAATTCTAGTTTCAATGTCTACTACAAAATTGTCAAGCAGAGGGAATAACTCCACTTCTATGTAATTATATTAATGAGAAACCTTCCTGAATACAATGTGATGACTCTTGGTTTCGTCTTCCAATAGTTAAGTTTATCTTTATATTCTCCTAATATTTACAATTTACAATTTATTTACAAGGACAAAAATCTTGAAGGATTATGTGTCCAACATCCCCCCACTTCCCCCCCCCAACAAATTAAGTCAAAGGGGTGTTTATGATCCCAAGAATCATTATGAACTTTTCAATTTTTTCTGTCTCAAGCACTTTGATGAAGATGTTCGCAATTTGGCTATTTGTGGAATAATGTTCAAATGGATAGTTGTTTCTACTGCCTAATATCAAATCAAATGATAATTTGTGTTGATGTGTTTAGCTCAATCTCAAAATTTAGGATTCTTCACCAATTTTATCGCATAAGTATTGTCCACTAAAAGAAGATTAGACTTCACTTGTTTCTTCTACAAATATTCAAATATCTTCACAAGGCACACAATCTCCTTTGTTGCTTCAATTGTTGAAACATATTCTACCTTTGTTGTAGAATCCGCTAGAACTAACTAATTGTGTGACCTCCAAGAGACAATTGTTGATCCAAGTCTCATGAGATAACCTAAAGTCGACACTTTATTTTCTTTTCCCTCATCAAAGTATAAATATGAATATCCTATCAAACTAAATCATCCACAATATCATGTTTGAGTCCAAAATCTTGAATTCCCTTCAAGTATTTCAGAACTATTTTGTAACAGAACAATGTTCTTCACAAGGATTTTGCAAAAACTTGGAAAGAATCCCAACAAAAGATGAAATATATGTTCTAGTAGTGGTGTGTTAGATAAGACTTTCCACAATTTGTTTATACTTGGTTGGATCCTCAAATTCATTCCCTTATTTTGATGTCAGTGCTAAATTATGTTTGATCAGTTTTGATAAAGGGTTGCATTCAACCATGCCAAACCTATTCAACAATTCTCCAATATATTTCTTTTGGGAGATGAATAAGTACTTTGGAGGTTAAGTCACTTCAATGCCTAAGTGCTAGGGAATATGTCCCAAATCTTTCATCTCAAATCCCTTATTCAACTCTTTCTTTATGGATACAATATAGTTCTCATTGTTCCCTGTCATTAGCAGATCATCTTCATACACTACAGGATAAACAACAATTTTTCAACTTTCTTAACCAACAGATTTGTATCATCAAGATTAATGTGTTTGAAATTAAATTATAGAAGATTCTGATTAACTTTTTGTACCAAGCTCGCAATTCTTACTTCAATCCATATAAGGATTTGATGAGTTTGTATAATTTCATTTTTTGTCCCTTCACAACAAAACCTTTTGGTTGAGACATGAAGGCATTATATTTTAAGTCTACATTCAAGAAAGTAGTATCCACATCCATTTGATGGACTTTCAATATGTTTTGTGCTACCAAGGCAAAGAGAGTTCAAATGGTGGCCCCTTTTCTTGTGGGGTAAAAAGTTTCTTAATACTCAACACCTTCTTTTTTCGTAAATCATTTTTCCATGACCCTCTGTTTTTGCTTGTCAAGTGAGCCATACAATTTGTACTTATTCTTATAGACCCACTTACATCCAATTGGTTCGGTTCGTAATAAGGGGTCCACCAACTTCCATGTCCCATTTTTTATGAGAACATCATACTCCTTATGCACCACTTCTTTCCACTCATCATGAGTAGTAGCTTCTTCAAAGGAATTTGCTTTAAAAGTAGTAGATAAATTCAATTCACAATCATATCAAACATGCATATCATTTACATCACTTGAATTGGAGTTATCTACATCACTTATGTCTTGCATGGTGGAACCTCTATTTCCTATTTTCCAGCCTCATGAGGTTGAATACTTTCAAGTGTTTTGATGAGCCACTTCGGTTGACCTTTCTAAGATGGTCTAGGTTGCTCCATTGATTACTATGGTTCTACGTCATGATTCAACCTTCCAATCCTCTCAATCGCATCATTCAAAGGACCTTCTTGGTCTGATGAAGCAACTGAAACTTCATGAAGGGGAGATTGTGCTTCAAAAGGATAATCTAGAGATTCATCCAAGATAGGGATACCCCCTTCAAGACGTGGAATCTCATTATAAAATTCATTATATGTTTTTTACATGAGTGAATCGACCCAAACAACCAAACTATACTCAACAATGTTGTTAATCTTGGACGATTCAAGAAAAATTACAACTCTAGAAAGAAAAAATTTCTTGTTTATCACATTGTAAAGATGATATACCTTGGTGGTATTTGAATACCTCAAGAAGAAACACTTTAAACTCCTTTCACCAAGATTGTTTATTTTCTCCTTAGTAATCAAGGCATGGTAGGTGGAACCAAATACCCTGAGATGCCTCACTGAAGCAATGCGAGCATACCATATTTTGTAAGGAGTCTTATACTTAAGAGCATGATATGGACACTTATTTTTCATAGAGATAACACGTAGAATTGCATCATCCCAAAACATCAACTTTACATTTTTGAAAAATACCATGAAGTGAACCATATTCAAGATAATCTTGTTCATTCTTTCATGTACACCAGTTTGTTGGTCATTGTATGAAATTGTGGTTTGATGTTGAATCACATGTTGGCGAAGATAGTTTCCACATTCATTAGATATATAAATTCTCTTGTATTATCACTACAAGAGAGATATAATATGCGATTATTCTTCATTTTGTATCCATACATGAAAATTTTAAAAGTTTCAAAATGCTTGAGATGTATTTTCAATAAGTACAACTGACATATCCTAGTGCAATCATCAATCAAAGTCATCATATATTTATCACCATTAGAATATGAGAATGCATAGGGAAAAAAATAGAATGTGTTAGTCCAAGTTTTCTACATGCTTTAGATGTGGAATCATGAAAGAATTGTTCGTTGTTCTTTCCAATGATCCAAGCATCACTTTGCTTCAGTTTCCTAGAATACTAGGAAAACTAGAAACACCATTATTTTTCAATGACAGAAGGTGTTATAATTGATATGTATAAATCTAGAATGCCATAGAATAATAGATGAAAATAACCTCCATCATGATGGGAGAGGTATATAGAATTTAGTGTATGAGTAGATGCCCATTTCAGCTCTAGTAGTCTTCATCCTCCACTCCAGTCATGAAAACCATGTTTTCAAAAGACTTACTTATTTCTATTTTTTCCACAAAATATGGGAATGAAGTGGCCTTGCTAATGAATGTGCACAAGAGACAATAAATTTCTTCATTACTTTAGAAGATAGAGTACACCAAGAAAAACAAAATAGGGGAATCTAGACAATTTAAGCTTGATGATGCCAAGTTTTGTTGGTTTGAGGCTTGATTTATCTGTAAAATACATTATTCCATCTATGTTGTCACTAAAATCCTCAAATAATTCTCCCCATAAGTTCATGTGGCATGTTTCACCAATGTCAAGAAACCGAGCATCTCTCCAAGAAGCAAACTACATATGAAACAAATCTTCATTTACTCCAATATTACAATGAAAAGAGAAAAAATTTGTGCCTTACCTCTCGCTAGATAAGGTGCTTTACCTATGCCTTATTTTTTATCTTATTTGTCATTCATCTTCTCCCAAGGGATTCTGAATGTTGATACACCATGTCCATTTCTACCACAATAGACATAGTGAAGATCGGGTCTCTTTCCATGGTTGTGTTTACCCCTCTTGCATCTGAAGTTCTTTCTTCCACCTCATCTTTTACTATTTTCTCCTCTAGAAGAATCATGTGACTGATTATTTCGATTAAGAGTGTGGAATATGGTTTCTTTATGGGGTTGAGTAGCTTTATTCATATTCCCTCAAAGTTTATCATGCCTTGTAACCTTATCCACCAAGGAGTCAAATGTAATAAACTCTAGTTGGTCACTAGTTTGTAGGGATTCAAGATAGTTAGAGTATGTAGGATAGAGGACCTTGATGAAGGATAAGAGAGAAATTTCTATGTTTACTTCAATGGAATCTATGTCACGCATGATGGATTTCATCTCAAAGGCCAATGCCATGGGGTCATCATTTTTCAACTCTAGGTTGAATAGTTTTACCAGTAGTTGCACAAGCTCCAATTTTGAGTGTGAGTCATACAAATTATTCAATATTTTTAAAGTGCAATAAGAATATGTAATGGAAATGATATGATGGCTCACCTATTCGCATACTACTGTGGTAGTCAAAGCATAGGCTTTATTATCTTTGTTCTTCCATATGGCTAGCTTCATATCTAATGTAGCCTTCTTAGGTCCATTGTCTTTCCTTCACATATGTCATCCCATAAACCATTGAAAATGAGTGTGTTTGATATTTCTAGACCATTCTATATAGTTGTCCTTGTTGGAAAACACTACATCGAAAATGGAGATGAGGGAATGCATTTTCACCAATAGTTACTCCTTGTAACAACTCTTCCTTCCTCGCAATCATTGAGTGCAATCCCAATTTCTACTCGTGTAAATGTGAATCCTTGGCGAAAATACTAATGAAAAAATGTGCTAACATAAAAAAAAGTCAACCGTCAATAAAAATGTCCATCATCAATTATTACTTAAAAACATGAGAGAATTAATACTAGTTCATTGGTACAAGATTTTCTTAACTTGGGGAATGAGAAAATAGGAAGGAGGTTTTGTCACCTAAATTCTAAAGAAGATCCATCGAGGTGGTTGTAATTCTTAAGAGCTATACTTGACATTTTTAGTCAGCCAAAGTAGATATATTCTTAACCATATCTGACCATGGGCAAAAACGCATAGTGGCGGTGTAGACCAACTCCTATCCTTTAGGCAAGAAATCAATGCCCCTTGAAAACAAGGGCATGGATCATACTAGCTATTGGACTCTACTGGGAAAATCCTTCATGTGTCACCTGCTAACTATTTTATTCATTGGGAAACTACTACCACAAGGAAAACTAGTCATGATTTATGGAAATAATCGAATGGAGACCTTAAAGTTCACAATGGTCCTGGTGAAACTTGCGAATAAGACCATTTTATTGACACCTTGTTACACATATGATTTGAATCCCAAGTTCATAGTTAAAGACAACAATGTGCCAGAGATGTAGAGGAAGAACCAACATGCCAATAATTCTAATGAAGATAAATTTTGATGGGAAAATTGTCTATCATGGGGTGATTTGTTCTATGACTAGGAAAATTTTAGAACTTCCATATTTCAATAAAACTGTCAAAACAAGTATCTAGGTTGTCAAAACCATCACTTTTGATAGGATGTTTAGATTTGAAATTATGGCCCCCATATTGAGTAACAAAGTTTCATGAAAATCAATATTAATTAAGATATGATTTTTAAATTAACTTTTCTAAAAAAATTATAAACTTAGAAACATGTAATTTTTTATCTAACTAAAAGTCCTTAAAATAATTGTTATAGGCATTTTGGGTAATTATACATTTTAGTTTCCCATTTTTCAAGAGAGGAGATGAAGTTCCCAAGGAATTATAAATTTTATTCACAATATTCCATAGGGGAAACTTCTATTGATTTCCCTTATTACACCAAGAGGCACACTCTACAACCAGATGTGAGGAATATGTGTAATTCCTTTCATGCCCAAATTAGAGTTGACACGTGTCTTTTTTAATATAATATAAAATATTCACTAAATAAAAAACAATGTCAATTATAATAAAAACGAAAAATAAATATACATGTTTGGTTAATTTTAATTAAAGCTATTACAAAATATCAATAATCTCACTCACAATGCTTGCTCAATTTGTTGGCCTCCTTGGGTTGGTTTTTCTCATTGAGTTCGCAGTGCGTCCTGGGAGTTCTTCTATTTGATATACATGCTTCTATGTAAGAATATTGGTGCAAAAGTGAGTCATACATAAATTTAGCACTTTGTTTTTTAATCCTAAGTTAACATGTTAATCTATATTCTACAATGCATGCTTTCTATAATAATAGTTGTTCTATGATATAGATTACTAAAATTAATTAAGTTCAAATTAATGGATAGACTTGTAAAATTAATCTCAATATAAACCAACTAAACAGAATTTTATCCCTTGAAATCCATATTGATAATCCTTTATAAAATAACAACTTTTAACATGATAGCAATCCAACATATATCCAATGGCAATAATAACAAGAACGAAATATATATGACAAAGCGATTATTAGAAGTTGAAACCTATAAACATATTGTCCAATTTGGAATATGAAAACACAATAATAAATAATAAAAAACAATTTATTGAAGTATGTTTATTTAAACCTTTCACATATTGTCAATAATTATTCATGTATTTGCATATCTACTTAAGTTTTTCATAGATACAATCGTGTATTTTAATTAGATGCATATCCAATACTTTGCAAACCATCGACACACGTCTTCACATATGCAAATCCATACCCAATTATTTTTCTACATCAACACAAGTCTTTGCATATGCAAAGGCATACCCAATAATTTTCCTACCATCAACACGTGTCTTCACATATACAAATGCATTCCCAATAATTTGCTATCCAAAAACACCTCAACAAAAGAAAAAGTTAAATTAAATAAAAATCAATACACATGGGAAGTAACATGGGTTAAAAATACTTATACCTAAACAACTTCAAACATCCCTACAAACCATCATAGGTTAGAAATACTTATACCTCGACAACTTCAAACATCCCTACAAACCATCTCTTACTGCACCAATTTATGATAGTGCTCTTTTACACGTTATTATATTAATAGTTTTTTTTTTTGTAAACTGCGGAAGGACCTTTTTATTCTATTTCAGAAAATCAAAATCATTACATATACGTAATGACCTCAACCCGCCCCAAGGGGAAACCGGGTATTTTTGGCCATCTTAGGTCTTTTACTGCCATCCAAAAATAAAAGGTCTTAAGCCTATTTGTCCATGCTAGATGCACTGTACAATCATAAAGACTACTCGTATTTCTTATCTTCCTTCTATACCTATCACAATAAGATTCGGTGACAAAACTACCATCTACTATCTTCATAAAAGCAAAAAGAGATGAAAACTACCAAGACTACGCCTCCTTTCCTGGCTGCTGGTCCATATCCCTCTTGATGTCAAGATGGCATTGCTTTAGTTGTTGTTGAATTTCATCCATCCTCTTGTCCTGCATTAACAAGGTAATATGTATATTCTTCAATTCCTTCTTGAGATTAGGGATCCCTTGAGACAGTTCTGCCATTTCCATGGCTACTTGTTCCATAGCTTTGGCGAGCAGCCTCTTCATGACCCAATAAACATGCAGCGCTTGTTTATAGAGGGTCATGCGGCCTCTCATATTACCAGGATCCGGGAGGAGGTAAACCCAATCCTCCATTTCAGGGTCAGATTGGCCCTGGATAGCCTCCTCCTCCATATGCTGAATAATTCTCCTGGCCCCTTTGTTTGTATTATGGTAGTAGGCTCTTTCTGCAAACTGTACTTTCTTTCCCACTGATTTCCTGGTTTTGCCACCATAAGTTGGAACCTCCTCCTCCCTTTGACCACCTGCTTTTCCCCTGTCTCTGCCTCGCTGGCCTCTCCATCCTCCCCTGCCCCTTTTCCTTCTGCCTTCTCCTCCCGCAGTTCGCATACTCATGCCAGATGCACTGCCAGCTTCTCTGGCTCCTCCACGCTCGCAGCCCTGCCAGCCTTCCCCCTCCCACATTTCTTGACTGTCGTCTGTCTCTACGGCCTCGCTCCTTCCCCGTTTAGCCTGAGGCTGCTGGCAATTTTCTTCATCCGAGTCGAACATTTCAACCTCATCCTCGGTGTCGTCCGAGACCATGACAGTAACTCCACCTGCTTCTTCCAGCGCCACACCCTTACCCTTTGTATTCCAGTTATTACCTTCCCCAATGGCGGCGGACTCCCCGCTTCTCCATCGTCTTCTAGTTTCCATCCTCACCCTCGATTCTGCTCTGGACTCCTTAATGTGCTGCTTTCTGTTGCAAAAACCTTTCTCCCAAGCTACGCACTCCTTCTCCCAGGCGTTTCACTCCTTTCTTCTCTGTTGGCCTTTATCGTGCCACCCTCCTTTCATCATCTACATCCTCTGATTTCCGCCTACAATGGATGTGTGATCTCTTTGCCACTTGTTCCTACACTTAACACTGTTGTCTTTTCGTCCCTCGCTTGTACCTGCATCCTTACCGCCCTTGTCTGACGCCCGGTCAGTTTCACCTCCCTTCATCCCTGATCTGCTTATGCTTTGCCTTGGAGTGTGAATCGACTTAATGGTCTGGCTGCTCCGGCCCATCATTACATGATCTTCCACTACCTTGAAAACCATCCTCTCCCGCCTAGACTTAAAACCTCTGCCCACCGCCAAACTCACCCCGATCGGGGGTATTATATTAATAGTTATTATGATAAATCTTCTTTCAAATATCCCTGAAACTATGATTCTTCTATAAAATCGCTCTTACATCTAGCGAGAGCATTTGATTCATTGTTATTAAATCCTACATTAAAATACACCCATTATTCATGTAACTAAATCCAATTTCTAATTCATTCATTTAATTAGGACATTGAATTTCAAAACCATCCATGTGAGTTGAGATGGACTAATCCTCCACGATAAATCATAAATAAGATGAATCCCATTTCAAACTAATGTAATCCCATCACAAATATTGCTCTAAATCATAATCAGAGAGTCATGAATTTGTTGTGTTGTGTGTTATATTTTTTGACTTCAATTGGATTGAGATGTATTACCACGAAATGAACAAGTATGAATTTGACTTCAAAAAATATAATGGGAGTGTAGTAATGTTATTATTAGTTGGGTTAGTCTACAAGAATGGTGTGATAGTTTAGTGGGAAATGTTGAAAATGGAGCATGGACACCTTTACCAATTTGAGAAGGTCATGTTATGATTCAGAAGAGCTTCCCCAATTGAATCTATATCACCATGATTTGCATGAGTTTGATTCCTTACCAACATTTATTTTTTAACCAATGGGATTGTTGATCCAATATTCATGTGCAAATTGGCATTATATTATCTCCCTCATGGTACCGCAATTTCAGAAGCTTCAATGAATCCTTCACGGACTACAATCTCTACAATATATACTAACAAATATATAATCATTACTATACACATGGTTGAAAATGTATTGGGTCATTCCTCAAAAGCCATACTCCTCGTCACCCATCAAATCAAATCCAATAACTAACTAATACACAAAGATGTTTCATTGAAATACCATCTTTAGTCAAGTCTAATAAACAATTTGGGCATTGCCGCTGTTGAATGTGGAGCATGATTGTTCAGAGGTATTTGTTTCAGCTGGATGTATACCCCAGGAAGTTTGTACACCCCTCCACATGGGGGGGAGGGTGTAGGGGGACTTGTCACCCTTGCGGGGGTTCGAGGGGGCCGATCCCCCCCAGCTAGGGGGTCTGGGGGCCAATGGTCCCCCGGTGGGGGTTTCAGGGGCAGTGCCCCTAAAGCTAAAAACAAATGTAAAATTGCCTTGTAAAAGTATAGTAATTTCTAGTCAATTTGGGTCGTTCATTAGGCAAATGATCTGACAGTAGAACTTATGTTTAGTTTATGGTTTTTTGCCCTAGAAGGCAACCCCTCTCTTTGTATGAGGACATTGTATTTGAGGCTATGTAATAGATGTGTATTCTCTGAGCGAGAAACAGAGAGGTGAGACCGTGAGAGAAAATAGAGGATATTACAGCGGATCTACTATAGGTTGTGTCTCTTCATTTTTCTAGATAATAGAAAGGAAGGACTGGCTGTTCGGGGTGGACGTAGCCCAAACTGGGTGAACCACATATATCTGTGTCTC
>APFE030613323.1:76413-92711 GCA_000404065.3 Pinus taeda | reverse complement strand
CAAAAGCAATGGGTCTTTCATCTTGCATTAGAACAGCACCAATTCCATTTCCTGAAGCATCACATTCCACAATGAAGGTTTTCGTGAAGTCCGGTGTAGCTAAAACCGGTGCTTGGCACATTGCCTCTTTAAGATGTTCAAAGGCCTTTGTTGCTTCCGGAGTCCATGAAAATGCATCTTTCTTCAATAATGTTGTTAGAGGTGCTGCTATTCTTCCATAATTCTTAACAAAACTTGCGATAATACCCTGTCAACCTGAGAAATCCTCGCAGATGCTTTATGGATGTGGGGATTTTCCATTCCTTAATGGCTTTAACTTTTCTAGGGTCTACCTTAACTCCTTCATGAGATACAATATGACCCAAATATTCCACCTCCTGGACTCCAAAAAAACATTTGGATCTTTTTGCATATAATTGTTTCTCCTTCAATAGTTGTAGCACCTTGTCAACATGTTCAACATGATCCTTCCAAGACTTGTTGTAGATTAGTATAGCATCAAAAAATACTAACACAAATTTTCTAAGGAATGGTTTGAAAATTGAATTCATCAAACCTTGAAATGTTGAAGGTGCATTGGTAAGGCCAAAAAGGCATGACCAAAAATTCATAATGACTCTCATGAGTTCTAAATGCTGTTTTCGGAATGTCTTCAGTCTTCATTCTGATTTGATGATATCCTGAATGAAGATCCAACTTGGTGAAGTAATTTGATCCATGCAATTCATCCAGTAATTCATCAATGACAGGAATGGGAAACTTATCTTTAATAGTGAGCTTGTTGAGCTCCCTATAATCCGGACACATGCGCCATGATCCATCCTTCTTGTGCACCAATACTACTGGAGTAGAGAAAGAACTTTAACTCAGTTGAATTATACCAGCCTCTAGCATTTCTGCAACCATACGTTCAATTTCAATCTTTTGGACATAGGGATATCTGTACGGCCTGATGTTTGGAGGAACACTTCCTGGAATTAGATGAATAGCATGATCATGATCACGCATAGGTGGGAGATCTTTAGGAGTCTCAAATACCTTGGAATGATTATCCAGGACTTTTCGGAGATCTGGAGAAATAGATGATTCCAATGTGGAAACATCCAGCGGACATAATTGTGCAATTACACCTCTTTGTTCCTTTTTTAGAAGCTTTGTGATACCATTAGAGCTGATTATCTTTCTTGGTTTCCTTGCAATACCCCTTAATTCAACTTCCTTTCCTTCCGTAGAAAATTTGATGAAAAGTTCTTGAAAATTAAAAGCTATGGTACCCAAGGATTGTAGCCATTGGACTCCTAGTACAACATCAGCACCTCCCATTGGAATGGAAAGCATTGGGCTAGTCAATACATATTCTCCCATGGATAGCTTGATATTATGGCACTTTCCAGAGCAATTTATTGTTCCTCCATTTGCAACCATCACTTGACATTGTGGTGCTAGATCTAAGAGAAATTCAATTCTTTTGCTACCTTACAATGAATAAAATTGTGGGTACTTCCTGAATCAATCAACACTATTACCTTTTTCTTCTTAATTTGTCCTTCTATCTTGATGGTTTGAGGAGTGGTAATTCCCACCAATGCATTACAAGATATGGTCGGATTCATTTGTTCTTCATCTAGGCTTTGTTCCTAGATTATATCCTCTTCTTTTGACCTTTCTTGCTCCTTTCCTTCTCCCTCTTCACAATTGATGTAGAATAATTTCTTCTCAGCACACTTATGACCTTTAGTGTATTTGCTATCACAACTGTAACAAAGCCCTTTTGCTCTTTTTTCTTCCAATTGTTGTGGCGTCAACCTTATAGGTTGTGGAAGACTAGCGGCAACACCACTTCCATCTTTATAGATGTGAGTGGTATGCTTCCTGGCTGCCATAATTTTTCTTTCCATTTTTCTTGCTAACCTGAATGCCTTCTCTAATGAATCAGGTTCCCAAAGGCGAACGTCATGTTGGATATTATCCTTTAAAGACCCTATGAACACATCTATCCTATGCTCCTCTGGAATATCTTTTACCGTTATGTTCAATTTTTGGAACTCCTCAATGTGCTCCATTATTGAACCCTTTTGTTTAAGACTTATCAATTGACTAAAAAAAGTGTTGCTTTTTGTATCTTCATAATGTGCTATCAATTCTTCTGTAAAAATTGCCCAAGTGCTAAATTGTTTACGAGAGCAAATTCATTGATACCATACAAACTGATTGGTTCCAAATATAAAGTTGCCATACGTACCTTTTGTGTGTTTTTCACATTATTGAGATCGAAAAATTGCTCCATCTGTAATATCCATGTTGTGGGATCCTTGCCATCAAACTTCGTCATATCGATTTTTGGAATATGGTGGGTCTTCGATCCCACATTAGAGTCTATGATATCATGATTAACATTTCTTTTGTTCGCATCATGAGTTTCCTTTACTACCTTTTCACCATTAGTAAGTATTTCTTGTAGAAAATTTGTGAAATCTGCTATGCCTGTCTTCAAATTTGTGTTCAAATCTATCTTCAAATTATTCATATTAGCTTCCATGCCATTCATCTTAGCTTCCACGCCATTTATTGTAGCTTCTGTTAACTTTTGTGAGAGTGACATTTGCTGCACTTGTTCTTGTAATTTTGATATATCATATAGCATTTCTTCCTCTTCTTCATGAGTCATGCTAGAGCTTTCGGGTTCCTTACTAGGTGTTTGCATTTTCTTTCCTCGGGGAGGGGAATCAGTTACCGATAATAATGCTCTACTAGCCCCTTGAATTCCTTCAAAATAAATTTTCAAACTAATCTTAAGCAAAAATTTAAAAGAATCTACACACCTTTTTTTCACTTTGTAGGAGCTTGATATTGCCTCTGATGTATCTTTGTACTTTTAGAACATCCAGTTCTGAAATTGCGAACTGTGGTATCCCTCTATGTCCTCTTTCCAATGCCACCAGTCTGATCCAAATTGGATTCTCCAAGGAAGAGTTATGCGAAATCTCCCACAGTGACCTGATTATAGACTAGTTTAGTAGAGCAAACTTGTACGACGTGCCACGAGTCACTGTTTCGACCTGTAGCTTTGAAAAATATATAGAAGAAACTACAGTCCATCCTCTTTCTAATCCTTCTTACGAAATTTCAATCCAATGCTCAGAGAAAAAGTTATGACAATTTTCCCCAGGCCACCTGTTTGGAATGTAATTCAGGAGTCTACAAAAAGACCAACTTCCTCAGATCATATCTCTGCAAATATAGTGCAAAAAGCTCTGAAATTTGGAACTGAGATTTAGCGCGATGTCTTCTCAAATGGGTTTTGTTTTCAACTTCAGAAACGTCGCAGAAAAAATGTTATAGCGAAAATTCCACGATGACCTGTTTGGAGCAGCGAAACCCTATAATCCAAAGCTCTGATACCAAATGTTATGAAACCAATTTCATGAAAGATAGAAAAGATAGATCAACGCCTTAGAATTCAATCTCTTCGAGGGGGAAACCTCCTTTACATTACATAAATGAACAATTATTGGATGATTCAAATGAAAAAACCTCCTTTCTATATATAGGAGTCTAAGGAGTCACAATATAACCCAGCCACAAAAATAATAATAGAGGAATTCTATGGGGCACACTAATAACAATATGGGGACAATAGGGGCACAACGATATTAATAAGGGATATAAATACAATAGTAATGGGGTAATCACTAGTATTATAGGGACCCAACAATTAATTACATAATGATCTAACAACAATTAATTGTAGGGTGGCTAGATTTATTTTATTCACAGTTTGGTTTATTTTTTATTAATTACAAAATTGTTCACTTTATGCTACCTACAATGTGATTCGATTGTTGTTATTTGTTTATTTCCTGTTACTTGTAGCATAGTTTAATTTTTATTACAAAGTGGTTTTATCATTACTTTTATAGAGTATCTTAGTTGATGTTACTTGTAGAGACTGGTTTGTTGCCATGATAGGACTCTGTTCTAGATGTTATGATTCTTGAGGATTCTTTTGTAGAATGAATATCTATTTCCTTTCTAGTTGAAGTTTTTTTTTTTGTAATCTTGGCATGAATACATCTTCATCATGTCCAATATAAAACCTCGATAGGGGCGGGGAATTAAACTAGTGACTTCACATCAAGGAGTGCCTTAACAGAGCACCTAATCACCATCTATCCAATACCCTATGGACCTTTCTAGCTAAAGTTTGTGATTGATTAAAGCTTTGGTATTAATATTTGGAGTGGAATGAATCACATTGAGTTCATGTCTTCAATTGTTCGAGTATGATTTAATATGAAAGTGTGATTTTTCTAGCTACACGACCATTAAGACCACCAACACTAGAAAGGGACTTTAGGCCTACATAGATTTTGCACGTAACCTTGAAATAACAGACAAGTGACATGACCCCCAAGTTTCTATTTAATGTGGATTGTTGTTAGTTGTCTCAAGAAGACATTTGCATCACATCAACACAAGAGGTCACAAGATTTTATGTGGAAACCCTTATGGGAGAAAACCACAAATTCTTCTTCTTTTTTAATTCATTACATAGATTTGTCAGCATCGACTTGCTAGAGGAACCCACCCCCAAGATGTGAAAGCAAACACTTGCGATAGGCTACAACCTGATTGAGGCACTAACCTTAGAAAATGTGCAAGCAACTACTTGCAATAGGCTATGAACTGATTGAGTCACCAACCTCAAAGATGATCAAGCTTCGACTTGCTATAGGCTTCAACCTGATTGAGGAACCCACCTCCTCCTTCTTCTTCTTCTTGTGGATCACTTTTCACAATATTTCAAATTGGACCCACCCACTTTTCAATGTAGGTCTTCAAAGCTCATCAGGCTACTGTTATCATCAACCTATCATGTCTTATCCATACCCTGCTACAACAATTTTATCAATTTGGTCACACAAAACTCTTCTTGGAACCTACTCTGTCCAAATACACAATACTCACTACAACTTGCTCATAAGCCCTAAAAAAATATAGTGATTATGAATATAAAAAATACATCATCAATGATTTTCATGCCTTTATAACTATTCAAAACTAAATCTTGATCATCATTCTTCTTTCATAATCCAATTTGGCTTTAAAATAAGCCTAGAACCCCCTCAAAACAATACAAAATTAAAAAGTAAATTAAATGTTATACAAAAGAGCCTTTTTAGGGCATGCTCTATGAAATGGTCATTTCTTGGCATTGGTTATGTAAATGCACACCGTTAATCCCTTAATTATTCAATAAAATGGATCAAAATGGTGTGCCAATAATCCCTTATATACAAAATTGATCGAACCTAATTGAGCTCAAACCTATGACCAACACGGAGCAAACCAATCCATATAACCAACTAATCTGATCATCGAGCCATTATTAGTTAGAAAACCACATATATGCATACAAAGTATTTGGGATCCAAAGTGCAAAAGCTACGGTATACTTTCTCCCTTCAAGAACTACAAAGCTTACAATATATATATATATCTATATATATCTATATATATATATATAACCATCATTTGAAAACTCAAAAATCAACTAACCATTGCAAACCAATACACATAACCATAGAGTTTGACCTTAGAGCTAGTTATCACAAACATATCACATTTTATCGAATTCCTTGTCTTGATTGGATTCATGGCGTAGATATGTATGTGTTGATGTGGACCTGGGGCTCGAGTGCTGACTAGTGCTCCAATATAACTTTAGTCAAAACACAATGTCGCATGTATAATATGGGGCTTAGCCTTTCCATGATGTCAACCATATGACCATAATCATGTGACCATATGAGATTAGTACTCAAGCCCCCTATTTTTTCAATATGACCATGCTGTGTGATCATTTCCCTAGGGGCCCATGGTCATTGTCATGATGACATGAGCATGATGTCATCATGCCACATGGTGGCTTGTGAGGAGTTCCATGTGTCACACATTTCCAAATGTTTGGCTAGTCATAAAATTCCATGTATACCTACCATGTAGAAGTATTTATAGGAGCGATGCCATCCTACTAACGTAATCTTGATGATGTGTCAAACCTTATCAACACCACATCATTCTTTTTCCCATGTCATCTCCTATAACTAATCAAATTATGCCACATAATAGGTGAGTGTGTAGGAGGAACATGTCATTGATATGTCATCCAACCAATAGTCACCACGTGCCACGATGGGATTAGCTCAACGTGGAGGATTAAATTTCGCACAATTTGACACAACCTCTCTCATATGATTCATCATTTGGTCATTAGATCCATTTGATCTAAGAAAAAATGTCCGACCTTTAGCTCTATTAAATATCATGCAAGTTTGGACACTATCTATTATAGATTGGATCACTAAACCATGGATCCACCCAAAAGTTGCACACTATTTAACAAATTTAGTGATTGTGGGTTTAGCCCAATAGTTTAGGTCCTCAACTAATGCTAATTTTCAAATGGCCATAACTTCTCACTCGGGAGGAGTTTTTTAGATTGTGATATACCATTGAAAAGATTTAGACGAGGAATGTCCAATCATACTATCCATAGGTTCATTAAGACAACATAACCTTGTGAAAAAATCAATAAAATTCATACCTCTTTTGATTTCACTTGATGAGAGCATGCAAGACATCCAACTATCATACTTCTTCCTTTGATCCACTAATGACATTGTTGCTTCCTTAGGCACCTCCTTTGACATCAATGATACTTGTGACACTTTTGCTTCCTTAGCCATCCCCTTTGAAATCAATTACACTTGTGAAACTTATGCATTCTTGGGTATCCCCTTTGACATCAATGACATTGGTTGTCATCAATGAAAAAATTATATGCAACAATATCCCCCTTTGTCATTGATGGCAACAACACCATGATACATTGATATTCATTGATAGAAATAGACTAGAATCCCCCTGATATGCTACTGGAAAATTATTCTAACCTATCTGCAAGTTTCTCTCTTCCTTATCAATGGCTACATATTTTCTTCTTATGTCTTCCTGCTCAATGCTTATCATATGTATTGTCAGTGTTTGTACTCTCTCCCCCTTTAACATCAATAATAAAGGGGTATTGTTTACTACCAATGCTTCCATGACTATGCGTGGACTATCTCTCTCAGATTGTATTCCTGAGCTTGCCTATGTTCTATAACCATTCCTGAACTTTCTTATAGACATGATAGAGTCTCCCTCTAGGACCATGCATCCTTCTATGTGAATATTCCTTCCTCCAAATGTAAGTACCTACCATGTCTGTCAATGTATCTAATTGATCCTGTGGATCTGATGGATTTTCCTCCCGAGATAATGTTTCCTATGGAACTAATCAATAAAATATCCCCCTATCAATATGCTTCCATCTATACATTTTTCTCTACAAATATTTCGAGGTATGTTCATTTGTATTATTGACATCTCCTTGGTTATTGTCATAATTCCCTTGTGAGAGGGTTCAAATTTAGTCTTGTAAATATTTTACATTTGAGTTATCACCTTTAATTGATTAAATAATCTCTTAAAAAAAACCTTATTCAAATCATGTGTCTCAATGCTAGTAGATCAACGCTGCTCAATTTCTCTTACTGATAGCTCCTCCCCTTATACATGGGATTCATTCTTGCATGATTTTTATTATTCAAAATAAACCAAATACTTTTCATTGCTCCACAACTAAAATCTTGTTTTGAATCTCCCCCTATCACCATTTCTTAGTTTCCCTCATAACAATAAATTCTCCTTGCAAGTGACAATTTTTCCTACATAATCTTTCTTCTTCAAGTTCCAATCCAACTAGTTATAATATTGAAGAAGACATGACAAAGGGATTAGATATGAGGGGTTCTATAAAACCTTAGTTCTTCCCATTTCATCCTCCATATCATAATTTTTATTTTTGTATTAAATCAAGTCCTTCTCTCTCGTGCCATATCAAGTTGAGTCTGCAGTCATATGGCGAAAAATGTAACATTCAATATTGGGATTCAAACATTGGTGTAAATTGTTGATGTGTTCTTATAATTTGGTCCATATGTATCAATCTAGGCACTTATTCGTATCCTTTGTACCTGACCATATCAAAAGTTCTACAATCCTATGCTTTATAACCAAATTTTGTGCATGAAAACCAATAACCAATCCTTTGGAAACATTGCATCTATAAGGATGAAGGATATGTTGATATCATCTTTAGAGGGATGGATAAGACTAGCCATTATAGAACACCCACAGAAAGTATGGTCTGGCGGCTAGACATTAACAATGCACAAAGCCCCATACCAAAATTCCCAATTGGGATTTGATAACATCTGAAATTTGTGACCTTTCTAATGGACTTGCATGGAACTTATAGTAATGTTTGCATACCAAATTATCTTCCACGATGCTACTTGGAACCAAAATAAATTTGAATTTGAGTGAATTAAAAATTAATCTATTTGCTAAGGAATAAGACAGTGAACCTCTTAATCATTAATACTTAGTGTCTTTATGGAAAGAGGGGAGCCTTTATTGGTCATATCATCTACAACTTTATTATATTGATGTAAAAAATGATTTAACTTATATGACTAAAACTTTTGTCATAATACTCATATTCTCTTGATAATATTTTTGATATGTAAATATTTTGGAAGAGATCCCATTACCAGGTGATAAATGATAGTACTAGAGTTCCTAGTGAGAAAATGAGAGTGCAAATTTGGGCATGTGCTAACAAAAAGCCCTAAAGGAGTACATAAGCCTTTTCCTTATTGCTTAATATGGAACAAAGGCCACATGAATACGATAGTTCTAATTATCCATTGGGGAAAATAATATCCTCTCCCAACCGCTTCTACCACCCTAGGATTTTTCTTCGATGCACAATGACAACATAAGTTATAGTAGGATTGAAAAGAAACCCAATGAAAAAAAATGAAGAGGAAAGATAGATCTTCTAAGAAGGATCTAGACTAGAACTTTGAGTAGAAGAGGAAGGAAAGTTGCATGATGAATGAAGAATCTTAGACATACAAGCTTTCCTAAGTGTCCAATCACTTAAAATAAAATGAGGAAGAGGATATGAATTCCAATGTTTTGGGAGAAAAGACAGGGCTTTGGCAACCACAAAATCAGGCTGAAAATTATGTTTTGAAAGATAATTTTATTTCATGCAAGCCATAACTTCCAAAAATTAAGCTTGAGAAGTGGCAACCAAAATTATTTGAATGAAGTTTTACCTAGGAAAGGTCCTACATAATTTCTATTCTAAGAATTGAAAAACTTTGGAACAAAGTTAGGCCAATTTAATTTTAGATGTAAATATTCAAGAATGAATTTCCAAATATCTTGGGAAAATGGACATTCCAAAAATAAATGTGGTATATATTCCTCAGAATAAAGGCAAATCGAACACCTAAAAGGGCCATTCATGCCACATTTTTTGAGTTTTTTGTTGTTGTAATAATTTTATGATGAACTAAAGACTAGTAGAAGATACTAATTTTAGGCAAGCGATCAAGATTCCAAATACTGGAACAAAGGTGGGATTTAGGAAGATATCCTTGAGGGAAAATCAAGATGAGATGTCCTTATTTAATTGTGTACTCACCCATTTTCCATCCTTTTTAATCTTCTTCTTCGCGATGATTAGGATCAAAACCAAGAAGGAGGCCTCCTAAAGTGTGAGCAAAATACTTCAAGTGCTCTAGGACACCCTAAAAGTCCTAGCCCTTCTAACTCCCACCTTCATCATGTAGGGAAATTTCCTCCAAGTAGAACCTATGATAACTCCCTAACAAATCTTGCAGGGGAAGAAGAGGCATAATTTCCCTAAGAGGGTGATGACCCATAATTCCACAAGTCCAAACATTATTTTTCTTTCATTGCCCAATATCCAAGTGAGATAATACTTGACCAAAGGAGCGATTGATAAGATTTTCCAAATTATTGATCCTCCTCTCATACATGTCAGAATATCAAGGAAAGTCCTTTGGTCTTCTAGTAATAGTTATGATAAATCATAGAATTCTACCATTCTTCTTTTTGAGTTATCATACACCAAATAATTTTTGTATTAATAGTAATGTTTATTAAGGAACGACCCTATAATACTAAGCCACCATGACATTTAGGAGTTTGGATAGCAATCCACTTGACAAGATGGTACTTATTTGTATTATATTTTCATCCTTGCCGTAAAAAATTCCTAAGTTTCTATGATATTTTCATCAGAATCCCTAAAGGAGCCAACATAGTAGAAAATTGGAAAAGAGGAAGAGTAGATAAGACATATTTGATTATAATGTTTGGTATGAGTTATATTCTTTTCATTACTATCCCCATGTGTGATATGTATGTACCAGGTGCAATAGGGGGGTCACAGGGATGATGGTATCCCCTTTGCATAGGGTTCAGGGAAACATCCCATTTTTTTGTGGTTTTTGCATCGATTTTCAGAGGTTTACAACGAATGGTTTTAATTGTTAGTGATTTTCAGGCACATGGTGGTTTTTCCCATGGTTTTGTATATCTGGTCAAATGAACTACAATTATATTCAAATTCAAGGTTAATGGATTAGGGGTTTATGAGTGTTACAACATGTATATAATGTATTGTAACATTGTACAGAAACATAATGAGAAATCAATCTTCTTTTCCTAGTTTTCGGTCATAGGAGAAAAATATTTGTGTATATTTTATTTGATTGGCATTGTATCTATTCTGTTAGTTTTAAGAATTTGTTTGCAGGTATTGTCCGTACAGGGTTAAAACCTACATAGAATCACTCTTCTTGTTGGGTTCAACTAGAAAGTACCCCATCAGTTACATTTCTTTTTAATCTTGGAAAAAATAGGGACCCACATGGATTAGGGAAAGGACTTCAAGCTTATTCGCATACCCAAGTTTTTAAATTCCTTCCAAGCATTAAAAATGGAGAATCCAAAGTTTCAAAGCATCTAACCTTGGATTCTTTTACTTATTTGATTTAAAATATTAGATTATTGTGCTCAGATCCTCCTTAGATTAGAAAAAAAATTCTTTCATTGTGCTTAAGGATTCATGAATTTTTGCAAGTGAAAAATGAGTTTTTATGTTAATTTTATGAGAAATTTAACATAAATAAGAGATTGAACAACAACATAAACATGTACAAAACATCATAAAAAACACATCACAACAGGAACATGATAAAGGAATTCGCCCCTCCTGAGCTACGTCTCCTTGGTCCAGCTTCCAATCGCTTGGGCCTCTCTATTATGCTCAGAAGTGTAAAAATATGCATTTACAATGCTCAAATGCTTCTGAAACTTGCTCCAATGAGTCCAGAATATCCAAAAATGGCTACCTAGCCTCTTTTTGCATCCAATTTGGTCGAAAACTAAAGAAGTTATGACCTCTGTTTGTTAGCCCACTATTCGCTCCACAAATTGCTCCAAATCCAGCATGATCCTCCAATTTTGCCATGCAGCAGGAGAAATTGTAGGATAGTTAATTCCTCCCATAACCTCGTCGACATTTATAAAAAATTGTCATGGTCTGCAGATAAGGTGGTCACATGGGTGTTTGGACTAGCAGTTGCCAGTACAGTTACCATGGCAACAACATAACTGCTGTAGGCTGCAGATGAGGTGTTCACATGGGAGGGTCGGCGATGGTTATGATGACGGTCTCCCCTCAAACTGATGGTCAACATAATTTAAAATATAATCTACGACCATAATTTTTTAAGTCACATGTTGTTGGCTCAACGAAAAACCTTGGCATTGTTGTATGGGAGGTCATGGGTTTGACCGTGGCCTCCAACTTGTCTTGCCAACCAAATTTTTAGCCGACCATTAGGAGGAAACATGGTGGCCATAATCTATCACAAATCGTATTCGGCTGGAGCATGGGTGATTCTCCATAATGGGCCTCTGTGTTGTGCATTATGCGATTGCAATATCACAATCTCACCCTGAATCTGTCGGGGCCGATTCTGTAAATGCACATGGTCCATGCGATGTGCGATTTATTGCATCGCACTCTGGCTTCACTTTGGGACTGATTCTTTACTTTTGACCTGCCTCCGATCTGCAATTGTGATATCACAAATCGCAACCTGGTAATGTTGGGGGATAATTTCCTTAACCACGAACCTCTTCCTTCTGCGATTTGCAAAATGCAGGGCCAATGGTAGCCTGCCACTTAGCACTTTCCCATTCGCTGAAGACTCTGCCATGTCATTTCCTCTGCCATATTTGTTTTTTCACTTGTTTGACAAAGTGAACAGATCACGTTTTTGGGAGCATACGGTGTCTATTTCACGCGAAACGAGTGGCCCCAGATTCAGGACGATGAGCACTACGCGGTCGTTCAGGTTCCACACCATTCTAACGACTTTTGTTTTTGAGCACTTGATCACGTCTCCCCGTTGGAAGCCTTTTAGACCCGAAAAGATCAATTTCAATTGTCCAGTAGATGAGGGTACAATTCCCTCACCTTTCCAAACTCGATCCATTTATCATTGATTTGGAACTTGTGATCTACATGATGCTTGTCGTGCCTTGCTTTGTAGTTACCTTTACCCTTTTCAAGTTGATCTTGCACTGTTTGATGTACCATTTGGAGTTGTTCAATGAACTCTTTGGCTTTGTCCATGTTACTATCAGTAGCAACATCCTTCTTACCAAGATGATACAACACATTATGATGCAAATGGTAAAACAATTCCTCTACTTGATTCCTTTGACTCAAGCTTGAATATACATCTTGAATGTATGTATTTTTATGAACATAACTTTCACGTAAAACATCATGATGCTTGAGGAAAGTAGTTATACAAACTATAGGCATAGAAAGTACATTAACAGACTTGTCATTTATACCTTTCTTATACCTTTTGCCTGAGTGGAAAAGTAGAAGAAAACCCATCCAATGGAAGTGCCTTTGTCACTACAACTTAAACACTTCATCATTGAAAATTTCTGAATGAAAAGAAATGGGCTTATCACATTGGATAAATATTGCGCCCATGGCATAGTCACATACATCAACTTGAAACTCAAATTAAATTTTCAACTTTAGAAGAGTAAGTATAAAGGCTGAACTAATCTTTTGTTTTAAAGCATCAAATGCCTCTTGTTGTTTTCCTCCCCACTGGAAGACCTTTTGCACAACTGCCAAAGAATGAAAATGAGCTACAATAGAAGAAAAATTAACAAAATATTTCCTCCAACATTGGGCTACTCCCAAAAAACCTCTTATCCAAATGACTATCTTGAGCATTGACCAATCCATAATGGCATCAATCTTAGAGAGGTCTAACTTCAACTCACCTTATCCAATATCATGGCCCAAATACATCAAATAAGTTTTTATCCAACATATACTTTGACATCTTCAAAAACAAATGTTCTTGACATATGACATCAAGTATTTTTTTTCTCACACATGACATGTTCATAATGGAATTTTCTGAAAATGAAAATGTCATCCAAGTAGACTATCATGTCTAGAAATGGCTTCAATACATCTTGCTTCATATGCATGAAAATATGAGGAGCATAGAAAAAACCAAAAAGCATAACAAGCCATTCAAACAAACCTTGCTTGGTTTTGAATGTCGTCTTCCATATGTCTCTTTCAACAACCCGACTTTGATGAAAACCACTTCTTGAATCCCATTCAATGAAATGCTTACCATTCTTCTTTGGCGCAAAAACAAGAGGTGCAACACATGGTAAAGGAGAAGGTCGAATGATCCTTTTCTTTAGCAAACCTTGGATTTGTTTTGTTATTTTTGCACTTTCCATTCTTAACATCTTGTGCATGTCAATGTTAGGAAGAAGACACTTTTGTTGCATTGGTATTTGATGTTGGATTCTCCTCTTGTAAGGAAATCATTTTTCTTTCCGAAACACCTCATCATCATGGTTAACCACATCAACCAAATGAATTTTCAATTTTGAATTACAACCATCAAATGCTTCATAATCAATATCAACATTGGGTTTGATCATAAGAAGCACTAAATTCTTGCTTGAATTCATTAGTATTTTCATTTTCCCTACATTAAGTAATGAAATATTTAGTTTCTTGCGATGAGCTCCCAAAATATACTCCACACCATCCTTGAACAAGTGGTACTTATTTTCATGACGATATAAGATTTATTTTCTATCATAAAGGTAAGGAATACCCAAAATAATCCCTAATATATCAAATAGTATAACATCTAATTAAACTTCTGTTAGAATCGGTCTGGTCAGTCCTCTGTCAGAGATCAAAAATATTTATGCATTTCATGTTTAGGTGTCCCGCTCCATTCTCCCAGTTGCATTCTACTAGGGGCATGCCATGATCTGACGGAGAAGGTCATGATAGTCATTCCTCCTCATGTCTGGCTCCTGTTGGCTCAGGTCTTTTGCCAATCATCATCAAAGTCCATGACAGTCAAGGTCTAGTCCGTTAAAGGACAAAGGTCATTTCGAGGTCTAGGTCTAGGAATTCATCAATTTGGTCTTTGAACATGTCCAGTAAAGCCATGCAGGCCAGAGTGAGGCCATTACATAGTTATGGTTCAGAGAGCTTCATCATCATGCGGATAGACTCCGACTCTTCTTCAAAACTCTGTTTTGAAGAAAAGTCAAACAGTGTCATTTATGACAAAATTTTCAAAAAAGTCGCCACTTGATTTTTTTCAGATGCAGTCATGGTTTCCATGGTCAAATGTCCTGTCATGCAATCCCTAGAAAGAGTGCCGAAAATTGCATCATTTGAGCTAAAATTGCAAAGGGAAAGTGAAAATCAGTGCGTTTTAAAGTTAGTGAAAAAGTGCAAAACTCAAACATTAGAAAAATGGGTTTTTGAAGAGGAAAAAATTAAACCCATCTCTTCCAAGGCTACATATACAATTTTTTGTCAAACAAAAAGGCATTATGCCATTACAAGTCTTGGAGAAGTGTTGGAAAGGCATGAGTGTGCATTGGTGAGCGATTGAGTGAGTTGGAGGCGCCTTTGGAGGGCGCGGCACATACACACAGGAGCGCGGCGCACACAGAGGACACGGCGCACACGCAGCCTGCCAACAGTGAAAATTTCTTAAGGGCGCGATGCATACCCAGGGCATAGCGCACTGGGCTTTGCGCACGACGCATACAGACAGGGGCCTAAAAAAGTGCCCAACGCTCCCAAATTTTGGTGAAGCCTATCAAATTGAGAGGTAGGCTCTTTAAAATCACTTGCTCATCAAATTTTGTCAATGATAGGGTGTTTATAGAGATATTTCGATGCCACCAAAATGTATAAAATCGACCATAAGAAATTGCCAAGAAATTGATGGCTAGGGTTGTTTAAATGTCTTGTTAAGTGCCAAGGTTTCACTCCACTCACTTTTTCCCCTCACCCATCACTTTTCTCATCCTCCCTCTCTCATTTTTCCTAAAATCCCTACCCTAAGCTACTACCAAACCTCTCCCCTATCCCTCCACTATTTGGTCAACACAAAACCCCAAACCCTACCCCATCAAAATACCCAAACTCATCCCATGTCCCTAACAAATTTCTCCCTATAAACCCTATCCCCATTTCATCACTCCCTTCCTAACAATGCCTGTTTCATTGTTCCCCTTGGTAACATATATTACAAAGGCACCCAACCTCACACCATCATCAAAACGGCAGCCTAATCACATTCCACATTGCTGTCATGACATCACAACATTCTTCTGAATATGAGAGAGAGACACAGAGTGACTCATCCTCAGAAGAGCAGGCTCCCAGGAGACACCACAAGAGTGGCAAACATGTCAGGGATGAACACACTACCCTCACCGAGTTACAAGCATGCCCTCTTGCCATGTCATGCTTCCAACACCTATCATGTTTTGAATTTTTTCAAAGGGTGGCAAATGTCAGAGTCCATCATGAGTTGGCTCGTTTATTTGTGCTTCATCTACATGGAGGTAAGTCTATCTTGGCCGGGGTCACTTTCACATTGACACCCGAAGCTATATCAGTGGCAACAGGTATACCAAATGTTGGAGAACAGTGGCATAAGAAGAAGAAGGTGGAAAGGTAACACTATGAGCCTTACATCAAATCCAGATTCGTGAATGAGCTCACAAGAGTCTTTCCCTTCAGAGAATTGAAAGATGAGTATGCTCCACTCATGAGATTGATCATGAAATACTTTAGCTGTGAGGGGAGGTTCTTTCGACTATATGCCTATCACATCCTCTTGCTCATGCACTTTACCAGGGTGAGGATGATGAACCTCCCATTTTTCATATGCAGGAATATAGAGAGGATGAACACCTTCATG
>APFE030613323.1:46665-76385 GCA_000404065.3 Pinus taeda | reverse complement strand
CTTGATCGCTTTTTACTTTTCAGGTCAAAGACACTAACTATAAAAATATCCTTGGTCGCAAGATCAAGCGGTTCTCCTAGGTATTATTTTATACTTTTTCGGGCTTAGGAGACACAAATTTACGAAAAAGTACAATCTGGAGTCTTCTAAGTTTTTTAGACTCTCTAAATATGAAAAACGCCGAGTTTCTCCTATACTGGACTCGTTAAAATTTCACAGTAAAGGACCTGTTCTATTACAAACAGGAACGGACCACTCCTTCTTAGGGTTCGCATCAAAAACTAAGTTGGACTCATCCGAAGGATGGGCTTACAAACAAGCATATGTTATCCTCCTCAAGCTTGTAAAAAAATAAAGAGGTACTTGCCAGAAATGGTGGGGGAAAAATGAGAAGAATGAGCCTATTTGATATCCTTTTGTCTCAGAAAAACCTTACTACCACTCTTGAACACGACACTTGTTCATTCACCTGGGTTGGGAAATCCTTTGCCTCACAGTTGATCAAACCTCATTCATTTTTTTTAGCCGGGTTATGGGAATTAACTTTGAGTCATTCGTCACCAAACCATTTGTTGTGTCGTTATGTGTTCAAGAGGTCTGTAAACAAAACATTCAATTGCAAAATACCTATCATCCATTTTATCATCCTTGAGTTAGTCCTTACAACAACATTTCTTCATCTTGAACTATGATTTCGTGTTGTGTGCTTGCCTGCGACGAGTTGCTTTCTATCGACATTAGCCCATTATCTAGAGAGTTGACTTAGAAATCGTCAGTACCTTGAAGTCTGTATGCATCAATGGCAGATTTCTCACCTTCGACGTCAGTTTTCATCATTGACTTGCGATCGAAGGATTCCATGAAATGTTCGACATCGACTCATTCATTCACATCTCATGGATTGTGCTGGGTACTTTGAGAACATTGACATTACTGGTGTCTCTCTCATGCTTGTTAATAGTTTACATTATTGACTGGTAATCAAGTGGTTTCTACCATGTTCGACATCGACTCATTTATTCGCATGGCTAGAATCGTACCGATTCGAGAAGTAGAGATGAAGACCCTGGATCTAGTTTCCATCATCCAGGCTGCGAGGAGTTTTGTATTCATTATATTGTAGACCAATTATAAACAGATGGCTGCGTCCATACCGTGTCTACACGAGTCTATGATTATGATGTATTATGAAATCATTCATGTATCAGAGTAGTTAGTCTGTTAGTTAAAGTTTTGATCTGAGTATGGGAATGCCTACCTCAGCGATGATACAATCTTATACATGTATTTTGTGTTGAAAATTGCAGGTTCTGACCAGGCTCTCCACAAGATAATCCTTGAAATGATAAAGTACTTCACCCTTCCTAGATGATATAAAACCCTTATCTATTACAGGCTTCGCACTTTAAGGGGAAATCTATTACACTAAAAATTGTCACCATGACTATCTACAGTTAATATGGCTCCATCAATAGTCATATTATCCTCCTTGTCAAGCCTAATACCTCTGCTCTCCATGTCAAATTTCAAGAAAGAGAGAAAGTCAATAAAAATCATGTTTATCTCTGGGTACGCAGGTTCTCTCTACCTTGCCTGCGTGTACGCATCCCAAGCTCATTGTACCTGCGTACTTGTACGCTCTGTAAGTCAAGGGATGGGTGCGTACTCCTGTAAAAGTCAAAAGGCGCGAGTTTCATCTTAAAAAAGTTACTTGTGGTCACTTCTAGAGCATTCTAGAAGGTTGTTTGACGTGTTTAAGCGCCTCCAGATGGTTCATGCATCCCTATGAAAGAGGAACTTATCCCATCAAGAGAGGAGCTACCCCATCCAAAAGAGGGGAGTATCCCATTGATGTTGGACCTGACTAACTTCCTCTAAGAACACTATAAATACAGGCATTGGGCCAGAGGAGGGGAGGTTGAAAGCTGAACATTCCAAAGGGTAGATGCTGCTGGAATTAGGACTTCCTTGTAATCTTGTGAGGAGAGATTACCATCCTTTCTTGTTTCATTTGGAAGTGGGTGAGCTTGTCAAAGTAGAGGAAAACTCTTGCTGGACCCTGGGAGGAACTTGCACAACACCAAGGCTCAGGTTGTAATGGTTTCTTTTTTGTTTCCTTAATACAAATAAGTCCATTCTTCTCAATGATTTGTTGTTAATGAATTGTTTCATATACTCCTTGGTCTATATGTTGAATATGTTTTGTTTTATGAGATATTCACGTGTTATGTAATCGTTTGATTGTTAGTGTATGCAGGTTTCGAAGTGAAGGAGGAGCTCATCTAGATCGATGAGGCTAGACTACTACAACAGTGTTGGACTTCAGATAGGATCGAAAACACTTGGTTTCTCATATGATAATGCATGTTTAGAGAAGGATTGCTCTTAATTGTCTTGTTTGTCACTAGAAAGTCTTAGGCTTCTAGGGAGGTTGGTTTTGTCTGCAAGATTAACTCTTTCCGCATGACAAGAGGTCTAAAAGTTGTGGGCACATCGTACTTCCTCAGAATCCTCGCAATCCTATCAGTGGTCCCTTGGATGTAAGGTAGATTCACACCCATGACACGATCTTTAGAATATGTTCGGATTGAAGGCTCCTTCTTGGCCTTGAGGAAGGCTTTTTGACCCAGGTGTCTACTGTAACCATTCTTTACAAAGACATCTAGGAGATGAGCCTTCTCCGTTTCCAAGCTCTCATCATCAGAAATCCTCACAGCACGGGTGGCAAGCGTGCTTAGAACCCCTATCTTCTGAGCAGGGAAATGATGGGAAGAAGCATGCAGGTATTGCTCAGTATGCGTCTTCTTTCTAAGCACCTGATGAGAAAAGGAACCATCCACCTTCTTAGAGATGAGAACATCCAAGAACGGAAGGCAACCATTATCTTCTTTTTCCATCGTGAATTTAATGGTGGTGGATTGGTTATTGAGATGACTTAAGAAACGATCCAGCTCATCAGGACCATGAGACCAGACAACACCCGTGCCATCAACGAATATTTTCCAAAGCTTCAGTAAGAGATGAGAGGAGGCCAAAGCCTTAGACTCAAAATCCTCCATGAAGAGATTAGCGACGACGAGGGATAGGGGAGAGCCCATGGAAACTCCGCAAGTCTGCTCATAGAATTCTCCCTCGAAGCAGAAAAAGGTGGAGGTAAGGCAAAGCTCAACCAACTTAGCCGTATCAGGGTCGGTGAGCTTATTAATCACCTTCATGGCCTCATTGATGGGAATACAAGTATAAAAAGAGACCACGTCTAAACTTACCAGAATGTCCTCGGGCTCAAGCTTAATTCTCTTAAGATCATCAATAAAAGAAGCCGAGTCTTTGACGAAGGACTCAGTATGACCAACCAAGGGCCTCAACTTTACAGTGAGGAACTTCGCCAGGAGGTAAGTCGGACCACCAATGGTATTGACAAAGGGTCTCAGGGGGACCCCATCCTTATGGACCTTTGGAAGGCCATATATCCTAGGAGTGATGGGGTTTCCCTCAATAAGCTTCTGGGATAGAGGAATTGTGGAATTGCACGACTTGATCGCAAGAGCGACCGCTCTGGAAACCTTTTTGAGGGGATTTTTCGAAATCTTCTTATAACTCCCATTATTAAAGATATGATCGAGCATCTTATTTCTGTAATCATTTCTATCTAGGATGATGGCAGCCTGACCTTTATCTGCTTTGAGGACCACGACGTCACGATTTCCGTTCAAGGTCTTCAGAGCCTGAAAGTCAGCCTTGCTGATATTGCTACGGGGAGGCTTAGCCCTCCTCAAGGCTACAACACAATCCTGCCTAATCGTGTCTTTAATCTTATCAGGAAGGTTATTAATGACATATTCTACATCGCAAATGATGTCTTCAACCGGGATTTTTCTGGGCGCTAAGGCAAAATTAAGACCTTTTCCTAAGAGACTAAAAACCACAGGCGGAAAGGAAAAACTGGACAGATTTAACACCTTATTGCCCTAAGGGTGATGGCTCGAACCACTCACAGAACTACCCTTATTTTTAACCCTACAATTAAGACTATTAATCCCATTTAAAACTTCATTACCACTACCCCTTTTATTATTACAAAAATTATTAAAATTAAAACCATTATTAGAAACCTTATTATCATCTACTTTATTTATATTATTACCCTTATATTTTACCACCTTACCATCATAATAGTTATTAATATAACCTACACTTATAATATCATTATGCTTATTATTCCTGATAGCCAAATTAATTTCCTTGCCCTTATTATTAATATCATTTTCCGAATTAAGGCCTAATTTACTTTTAATGTTAAAGCTATCCACACTTACGGCCTCACTACCTATATGAACCCCCGAGTCGCTCTTATGGTGAAATATACCTTGATCCTCTGAATCCAGCCCATACCGCATGCCAAGCAACTTAGAGATGCCAAAACCTGAACCTGCGTGGTCCGAAACTCCCAGGACCTTCTCAATCGAGCATACCTGTTCACCAGAATCCACGCTCTGTCCCTCATTCCTTGATGTGCCAACAACAATCTCATTCGTTATTGATTGTTGCAAACCAAACAAAGAGCCCTCAACCGAAAATGTCGCTTCGCCGATCAGAATTGCTGGGACACGAACTCGATCAACGCTGCTTATTACTCGAAGAGACTCGCCTGGACCAAATGAATGTGATTGGGCCTGTCCAGCCATGCCAGAACGCACTGCACCTAGCCCGCAAGCAAACTTACCTACCAGAGACCGAAATCCAGCGCAGATTGAGGAAGGAACAGGATCAATGCATGGACTTACCACAACACTGCTCACACCGATGTTGTCCTTCACTAGATCAGAACCGGAGGGTGGCGGATCAGGACACAACGAAGAATGGCCGCTTAAAACCCAGGACTTCAGGGAAGAGACCTGGTTAAACAAGACCCGACTGTCTGAACCCCGACCAGAGAATAGACCAGAGTCCGGATCTGAGCAACCCGAAAGTTTATTAAACTTAGCGGACTGACTGATCTTAAGTAACTCTTCCAATCTCAGGGACTTCAATGCTGAACACGCATCAATCCTTGACCAGAGAGAAGCAGGGAAAATATTTGACAGCTCCAGATGCACCGCCAGAAGAAGTCTGGATAGACGATCCAGATCCTTCCTTACTCTGCAAATCTCAGATCTAACCAACCCTAAGCTTGCCTTCAAAAAAACACCAAGATTTCTAGGAACATTGAGGCAATGCTTAATCTGGGCAAAGCTAGGAATAACTGAGGAATCTCTGCATCGCTTAAGAAACACCAGATCGGATTTCAACTTTGTGACCTGCATGTGTGACAACTAATTCTATTAACTGGAAATCAAAATATTTTTACATATAGCAGAGGCTGCAAGGGCAGGAACCCGAGAACCATTAACATTACAAAACTGCCCCATAACTATGAGAACTAGGGGAAAACAGAGACATACAGCCAACTAAATTGGCATTACAAGCGGACATAGATTGATAGACAAGAAGAGAAACAGAAGAGCAAAACTGATAGCAAAGGTCCAGGAGGAGAACGGATGCTTCATCGGTGGGAGACCATAACCTGAAGTTGATGCTGTCAAGCTGAACCATGACCAAAATGTCTGGGTAGTGCCCTCTGAGCACCCACCAAAGAACCAAAAAAGGCAAACCACGCCGCAGGTTAATCATCTTCCTCTGCTTCCCCATGTGTCTCCTCAGCATCCTGACACGTGTCATCATGACTGAGAGGCTCCTTGCCTTCCATCACCTTGTCGAGGTCGGCGGTTCCTGCATTTGTCTCCGCTTCAATTGGGTCACAGTCAACCAGGGGAGGGATAATAGGGGGCAAATTAACCTGCAGAATAGGTTCAATCTCCCACTTGATACCCAGAGAATCCTCGGCCGAGGAGTGCTCACTGCTGTGAGAGGGGTTGGGCACAATGCAGGAAAGAGGGGTGACATGGTTTTCTTCTTCTGTCATGAGAATGGTGATCTGAGCAGAAATGAAAGGCCTATTCAAATTGCTCTGGAATTTCAAATGGGTAGATTGAAAGGCACTATTGGGAATCGACTTGCGAGGAGGATTGCTGGGGGGAAGGTCCTTAGGAGAGGAAGAGAGGTTGATGGGCGAAAGCGCGGGGTTGGAACGAGGATTGACTGAGGGCCACTTGCCACTGCCAGGGTGGTCACGCGAACGAATCCGCTTCCCATGGCGCTTCATTTTGCCAACAGACACAGAAAAATCAAAGGAACAGAGCCTAAAACAAGAGGAATGACCCAATTGAACCCGAGGCCCGTAAGTGTAGACAATTGAAGCCTGAGACCGAGAAGCAACACAGACAAAACTGATATTACAGATAACATACCACTTACCCCAAGCCACTGAATGATTTCCTCTGTGGAGCGCGCAGGTGAATTTGAGGTGCTGCAAATTCAAACCCGAGCGAGCCTGAATCTTGCCTCTGAAGACGGGCGCGTTCTCACCTTCACACCATAACTGAAAACCAAACCTAGAACTAGAGACCTGAACATTGGAAGTGGAATAAACGTATGGAAACGCCATGTATTTAACCCTCAATAGGAAGCTTCGAGGCGTGTCCTGCATTAATGGCGCCGGCCTGCCCTGTCCTGCAACAATAAAAATATTCCCTCTGCGATCGATTGTGATTTGGGACGCCACACTGCTTTGCAGGTGGCAGCACCTAGGTTCATTAAGCTGCATGAAAACCATTAAATGCTTAGACGTCGCATGGATCCGGGAGTGCATCTTCAAGCTCAGGCCTTTCCTCCTGCACCAGATTGTTGAAGTCAAGAAGTTGAGATTCAGATAATAGATTTGCTAGTGATCCATCAAGAAGATGCTGTCCACTGTTAACTCCCAAATTAGCTAAGAGGTCTGCAACTTTTTTCCCATCTCTTCTAATGTGGGTGAAGGAGATTGCTCTATTAAAGCCAATCCATCGCTCAATATGCAATAGCCGTTGAGCCATTCTCCAGCTATTGCACATCTTGGAGGACGGGGAACCCTGGAGGATCCTCGAGACCATTTGGATGGGGATTTGAGAGTCTCCCTCTATGAGGAGTGGGAAAAGATTCCTATCTTGTGCTATTAGAAGCCCCTGCCAAAGACCTTCTAGCTCAACAGAATTGTTGGTGTCCCATCCATGTGAGCCCAAGAAGGTTATGATGTTGTCTCCTTTATAGTCTCTAATAGTTCCTCCAAATCCAGAGTTCCTTGGCTTACCCTTTGAGGCTCCATCAAAATTAAGTTTATACATGTCTCTTGGAGGAGGTGACCATTTCACTGATGAGGGGGCTTTTGGAGGCCTTGTTCCTTTGATCAACTGGTCTTGCTTTCTGTGGAATTTCCAGTTATTCCAGATTGATTGTTCCTGGGGGAGGGTGGGGAGATCCTCTTGGTACCATGTTTTTAGAGATATGGTTTCTTCAATGTTTTGATTTATGATTTTCCATATCTCATCTAGTGATTTGGATTGGTTTTTTAAGATTCTACCATTTCTCTCTTTCCAAATGGTCCAAGTTACAAAACCTGGAATGAGCTTCCAGAGAAAATTTAGGATTTTTCTTTGATAGGGGTGGGGGTCCCAGTTGCGTATTGTAGCCGTTATGTCTCCATTTGCCCCTGCCTCTTTCTGATAACGAAAATTTATTTTTTGCCATAGCTTGTATGCCAACGGGTAGTGATACCAGAGGTGTTCAATTGTCTCCTCTTCTTTTTTGCAGATGAAGCATATGGAGGGACCAATGAAATTTCTCTTTCTCAAATTGTCCCAAGTGAGAATCCTTTTGTGGCAGAGGAGCCAAAGAAAGGTAGAGATTTTTGGCCAAATGGAAGGGTCTCATATCTTACTCCATAGCATATCGGGCCTGATTTGGTCTTTGATGAGTAAATTATAAGCCTCTCTGGCGGATTAGGTACCTCTTTCTTCATATCCCCATCTGAGAATGTCTATTTCCCCGGAGTACTGTATTTTCCTTTTCATTAGTTCTGTGTCCAGAGTTTGCTGTTCTTGTATAGTCCCGTGAGTTATGATCTGGGATGCTTTGAGCTATTCTCTATAGTCTTGTTGGGCGGTAATGCTCCAGAAGTTCCCAACCTTGTTTAGGGGATGAAGAGCTTGTTCCGGGGAAAAAATTTGTGGGAAAAGGTCCCTGAGTTTGGGCGATTGTTGCCAAGAGTTGTCCCAAAATCTGGCCTAGTCACTGCTTTTCACATCCCAAAAACTGTGCTGCTGAATGAGGTTCCTGTTTAGTTTTTCCGAGTTCCATATAATTGAACCATTACAAATCTCTGAAATTCTGATGAGTTCCTCTCTAGGACAATTTCCCACATATTTGGCTGTCCATAAAATAGCCCAAGGAGTAGGAGGGCCTGAGAGCCATTTCCACCAGATCCAAGCGCCCATAATCGCATTGCTGTGAGTGGGATCTCTTAATCCAACGTCGCCTCCTTTTTTTGGAAGACAAGAAGTTTCCCATTTGACAAGAGCCCATTTGCGATGAAGTCCACTGCTGCCCCAGATAAAATCCCTTTGGATAGCTTTAAGTTCTTTGAGAACCCACTTCGGAGCTGTCAGGATGGAAAAAAGGTAAAGGCACATGGCTTGAAGGACGACTTTAATCAAGACGAGACGGCTAGCCATATTGAGAGATCTATGGGTCCATGAGGAGAGTCGAGCTTCCAGCTTGTCTAGGAGGGATCTCCAAGAGGAGTGCTTTAGGCTGGAGGCTATGAGGGGGGCTCCCAGATAAGAGGAGGGGAGTTTGGCTGAGGAGAATCTTAGGATGCGTAATATGGCTGACTGAATAACAGAGGGAGTATGAAAAAAGAAAATTTGAGATTTGGACTGATTTATAGAAGTACCTGAGGCTTCTAAAAAATCTGATAAAAGAGATTTGAGATGCCTGGCTTCCTGGACTGAGGGGTGCCCATAGAGAATGTTGTCATCCACAAATTGTTGATGAGTGAAAACAGGGGAGTTATGAAAGGAGGGACCTTTGAAACGGGCAGTTTGCTGAGCATATTTAATACTTTGCCCTAGACCTTCCGCCATTATGATAAAGAGGAAAGGGGAGAGGGGGTCGCCTTGCCTAATGCCATGGGTGGGATGAAAGGTTTTGGAGGGTATGCCATTAATAAGAGTAGAGAAGAAGGAGGATGTTATGAGGCTCATAATCCATCAAACCTAAGAAGCATTAAAACCAAAAGCCAGAAGAATTTTTTCAATGTATTTCCAGCTGAGGCTGTCAAAAGCTTTGGAGAGATCAAGTTTGAGAAGCATACCTGGCTTCTTGGAGATCTTCAAGGAGTGAATTATTTCATGCGTAAGGATGATCCCTTCCGTGATTTTCTTGCCTTCCACATATCCAGATTATTCTAGCGAGATGATCAAAGGAAGCAAAAGCTTTAGTCTGGTGGCTATAATTTTTTAGACTATCTTGTAAATTATGTTGCAGAGAGCGATCGGTATGAACTTATCCAGCTTACAAGGCTTCTCCACCTTAGGAATCAGGGCTATGAAAGTAACATTTATCCTTGGAAACATCCAACGAAGAGAGCGAGACTCTTCCACAACCTTCCAAACCTCATTCTTGATTAGGTCCCAGAAGTTGTGGAAGAAGTTGGAGGTGAAACCATCCGGTCCTGGGGCTTTGCCGGCTTTTAGTTGTTTAACTGTTGTTTCCACTTCTTGAAGATCGACAGATTTGAGGAGCATCTGATTATGCTCATCTGTAACGAGTTTGGGGATATTGCTTGTGATATTTTGAATGGCCTAAGAACGGTCACTGATTGGTTCTTTGTGCACCTACTTAAAGTAGTTTAGGAGTTCGGCCTCTATATCTTCATGTTTTTCAACTTTGGTGCCCTGCTCATTTTGGATGTGAGTAATATTGTTGTGCATTTTGCATTGGGTTGTAGTGTTATGAAAGAATTTGGTATTTTTTTCACCCTCTTTAAGCCACTTAATTCTTGATTTTTGCCTCCACAACGTTTCTTCCTGCTTTTCTTTTTCCATAAGTTTCAGTTCAAGGGTTTTTTCCTGTTCTGCAAGATCATCAGATCTTCCAAGAGTGATGATCTTTTGTTGTAGTTGCTTCATGTCATGTTCAATGTTTTATTTCCCTTGAAAGATATTGCCGAATGTAGTTCGATTCCAGTGCTTGATCTTGCCTTTAAGGTACTTGAGTTTTTGTTGAAATTGGAACATTTGGGAACCTGGAGGTGAATGAAAGCTTTTCCATTCTGTGCTAATTAACTTATGGAAATCTGGATGAGTCAACCAGAAGGCTTCAAAGCAAAAAGGTCTGCGAGTATTGTTCCCCTGTCGGGACCAATGAAGTGAAATGGGCCAGTGATCGGAGCCAGTGAAGGGCAAGATGGAGGCTGCAAAATCACCCCCAAGATGAATGGCATTATCTGAGAGAAGAAACTTGTCCAACCGAGATGCAATTTGGAGGCTTCCTGCTTGTGTGTTGTTCCATGTAAAAACTCCATTATTAAAAGGGAGATCGATGAGCCAGTTATTTTGAATAAAGTCCTTCAAGAGCGATCCTTCTTGAGAGCTTCTACCCCTGCCTCCTCTCCTTTCATCCATTCTTGTAATCATGTTAAAATCGCCACCTGCAATCCAAAGTGGAAGTGGTCTATTCTGATTAAGAGCCGAGATGGAGTTTAGGATCTCTTCTTTTCGTTGAGTTTCCTGTGGGAAATAAACATTGGTTAGGAGTCCATATTGGTTTGTTCCTAAAATGTGAAAAGTTGCTTGAAGGAAGTTCCTGTGAGCATGAAAGTTGGTGAGCTCCATAGCTCTGGAATCCCATAGGATGGCGAAACCTCCTGAGGCTCCATTTGCATCAACTTCTATATTATGACTTCCAGGCCATAATTTATTGGCTAGTCTATCAAGTACGTTGGAGTCGCACTTTGTCTCTTGCAAGAATAGAACCTGAGGGTTTTCTTGCTTTAACATGTTTTTGAGTAGTCGGGTTTTCCTAGGGCCGTTAAGCCCTCTAATATTCCAAGAAGTTAGCTTCATTGAGAAAGATTGATTTCAGGACTAAAGTACTTAGTTAACTTGGCATACCTGCCTGAATCCACTAAGATTTGCCCCACCTTGATTGTTCTTTGAAGAATGGTTTTTCTACCTCGCTTTTTAATGTCTTTGGCAATGAGTCTTCTGTCCCAAGGGCTTCCTGCCTGAATACCTAGAGATTTTTGCCTCTGTGCCCTTGATAGAACTTCTTCCAGGTTTTTGAGCTGTCCGGCTGGAATATTGTTAAAATTGTTGGTTGTGCAGGCCTTTTCGAGGCCCAGAAGATCTAAATCCCCAATATCTATTGTGTATGTTTCTTCATCCATAAATTGAGAGTAATATTGTTCTTCCATTGGTTCTTCTTCTATGCCTATAGCTGTTTTTGGGATCTCCAGTGGTCTATCTTGGGTGCTCCATAATATATCTTTTTGTTTATCTGAGGTCGAAGCTTCCTTACCATGAGTATCTGTTGGTGACAAGGTGGATCCTCCTTTTTTTTATTGTCATCGTTCTTAGGTTATGGTTCTGACAAATTCATTTGAGTTTCTAATTGATCTGCGAAGGCCCCAAAGCTGTTGCTTGTGGATGGCTTTGATTGACTGGTTTGCGCTGCTTTTGGTTTTGGTGCTTGCTTCTTATGTGCTCTTCGGCGACTAGCCACCTTGATGAAGCCATTTCCTTCAGAGGCTTCTGGATCCGAAATAGGGGAGGGTTTCTGAGTTAAAGGGCAGTCTCTGAATAAGTGCCCAAGAGCATGGCATCTTCGACATCGAAAAAGCACATGTTCATAGTCAATAATTTGTAAGCAATCCTTGTCAAAGTAAGAGATATATACCGCATGTGGAAGAGCTTGATTTAGATCCATATAAACACAAATTCTGGCATAAGAGGTATATCTACCTGTCTTCATTTCCTCTGTGGTTTTGACGAACTCACCCATGGTATTTCCTATCGCTTTTAGGGATTCTTCCTCCCAAAATTTCGCAGGGAGTGAATATAAGCGGATCGACACCGGAGCCCAGCTGAGATCCACCGTATCTGGGTTGAATCGCTCTACCCAACCTTTGAGAAACAATCCAGCAGCATTGAAGAAGTAAGGTCTGCCATCTAGGACCCTATTTCTGTCCTCCAAGCAATTGAAAATAGCTGTGAAAAAACCTTTCAGTCCCAGCTGCAAGGTGATGTGCCCCTTTGGGTGCCATTTCGTGTTTATCCAACTTCGCAGTGCTTTTTCGGTTGGCCATAGCCCTATGAACTTCCCTATTAGAGCATGGTCTTTCATAAACTATATTCTTGCTTCGATGTGATGTCCAGGCAGCTCAACTCTTGGTCGAATTGCAACAACTGGTTTGCATGTAGCCGAATGAACTTCTCGCGCTTTTTTTGCTTGTTTTGTTTGCTGGTGTTCCTAATTATTGTTATCCCCATTTTGGTTTGGGGTTTCCTTCTCTGCCAAGTGCTCGGACATTTCATTTTCGTTTTGTGGGGGAGGTTCTTCACCTCCCCCCGACTGGGGTTCCATAAGGACTGTACCCACAGTCCTTTAAGGAGAAGGATCTATTTCAGTCCTCGTATACTGAACAAAACAGAATGACAGAGCCTGGCGTCGCTGCAAATGCAGAGAAACAGAGCCTGCCCTTGCTACAGGTGCTCAAAACCTAGCTTCCACCATCGTTCATCTCCACATTCGATCAAGGCTAAGCATGATTACCATAGAGAAGAGAAGTTGTTTAGAGTGAGGGACATAATATGGTTACATTTGACATTCAATTTTCATAACAAAACCATGAACATAGAGTTTTTTTTTTTTGCGTGTTTGAGCGTGAAAGTGTCGACTTATATTAAATTTAATAGATTTATAGAAATAGGTGAGATGCCTTGTTGGGAACAGGATCCCCTAAGGATAGTTTTGGGGCTAAAAGCCCATGTTTTGGGTCAAGTTTTGTAATAAAGTTGTAAACTCTCCGCATTTTGTGGTCGCGGAATACAAAGGTGCCATGATTCATAAAGGGTAATTTGCCCTTATTTTGTAAATTGTAAAGTTGACTGTAAGGATCCATCAATGGTCTATGAACCATGGGGTTGTATAAAACGAGCTAAGTAAGTAAGCTCTAAAAAAAGAAGTATGTTGGAAGACTTAAGCGATAAGGAGGAAGTCCTTAGAGAAGTCTAAGTTTCGGGTCGTAGTGTAGGTAGAGGCTCTGCAGCTGAGTGTGCAGAGGCCTAGGGTGGAAGTCCATAGCTGAGTGCATGGACCCCTACAACTGTGTGCATAGGGCAGATACAGTCTGTAATAGTTTGAAGATATCAATAAAGAGAAGTATTCTACAAATTTTTTGTCTTTGTTTACTATTAATGCATCTGGTTATATTGTGTTTTGGGTTTAATATGCAAATGTTCATGTGATACAAGAATGTATGTGACTATCTTAATTAAGCAAACATAAGTAAGAATATCTATTTATGTGGTGCTAACTGTGATTGTTTAGTAAGATAAATAAAACACTCAAGATAACTTGGGAACTTGTACAATATGTTGTCATAGCAGTGCGAAAGTGCTTGAACTGCAGGTTAGGGCTGTACAAAGGCTAATCTTACTCCTTCGTGGCAGTACTGAAGAGTAAAATAAAGGGCTAGACTGACAAAGCATAAAATTTACTGACCTGAACGAAAGCAAGAACAAAGGGTATAAACTGACATCACATCCATCTTAGGGTGCAGACTCTTGGTTCCAGCATCCCCCCCATACTGCTTCGGGTGAGACTTCAGTCTGCACTCCACTTCAATCTGGAGACTTGACGGTCCTATTTCTTAGACCCTAAAGTTAGTACAAATATTGGAAGCCTCTGAGGATAAGATCGCCTGTGCTGTCGATCATTCGCTCGATCGCATCATAAGGGGATTTGTGATTCAATTCGTGGTCGATACCTCAGTTAGCTATAGTGAGGAGGAGCGACACTTTTTCAAAGATCCACGAGGTAAGTAATTGAAGTCTTTGAATACCTGGATTAAGATGTTATTGTGTGAAAAAGGTGGAAAGACTTATAAGAACGAAGGAAGAAAGGGTCCTGAATATAGTCCATTGATTTCACCTCCATTGGGTGATGAAGAGGGAGAAGTACATGCTTCTCCGCGAAGTGAAATTCAATTAATAAGACAAGGATTCCCATGACTACCACCTTCACCCACACCACCTCCAACTTCACCACCATCACTTGTGACTTCACCCATACCACCACCACATCCACCATAGTAAAGTTATTCTTTCAACAAGTTATTCTTATAAAAAGGGTCATAAAATGGTAAATAGTAAAGTTATTCTTTAAACAAGTTTGTGATGAAAGGATAAATAGGGGTATATCCATTTCCCCTTTATTTATAAATAATCGATCCTAGGACCTATGGGTTATGAGCCCACTCTTTATTGGAAGCGTTATCTTCTTCTTTTTCTTTACAATCTTGGGCAACACATATATCAGAAATACACGGGAATAAGGGAAATACAAAGGAAAAACCCTGCCAGAACACAAGCCAAAAATCAAATAATATACACTGCTTCTTTAAATATCATCGGGTCCGCACCTTTAGTCACTCCACAGTGCTACTCCAATCTCTGATTAATGATCGGTCCGATCTCCGATCGCAGATCAACGCTCTATCAGCCTATCACAATATTGGTCATTGCAATATCTTCGTTCCATTAACTGCTAGCACTTGACCTTTGTGATATGCGATTAGAGACTAAATCAAAACCGTCGATCCTACAGTTGATCCAACGGTTGATGCGAAATCGCATATTAGCCTATCCACTATCTATCAATCCTTCACCTTGGCCTAATGCAATAAGTGATCAAATCTCCGTTATGGATCCTCTCCCTGATCCAACGGTCCATGCTTAATCACATGATCGCAATTGCATTATGTCTAGGCCCATTTCTGATAACTGCCAAAGGCTTTCGCCGATGCACTATTGAGATCTCTATTCCTCTACGATTGGATCTAGTTCGTTGATCCATGAGATCTAATTACTCCTGTACATTCTCTCATCCATTCCTCTTCACTTGGTCTCATTTGTCTTTGATGTATTTTGCGCTTTCTGCAGTTTCCTCTGCCGTACTCTGTTTACACACCATGGATCCATATCACAATTAACTCGACTCTTTGGTATATTATTGGATTGCCATCGATCCTTTAAGTTATCGATGGTCGATCAATAATCTGCTAACACATTTAAATACTCTATCTTTCACTCTGTATTACTCTCAGTCTATCCCTCTATCGACTGTTTGTCTCACGATATATATAGAACAAGGATGTTCATCGTTATAGAAATATTAGATCGGATCACTGAAAGGATACAATCAATCCTCAAAAATCACTCAAATGTCCCTAATTCTCTCTATTCATATACATATGGCAAACAATTACATTAATTAAGTATTCTAGAGACTTATTGCTTCCATCATTTAAGCTCTATTTTAACAGAATCTCCCTATTTTTCTCCAATGGTCCACGTCCTCCTTTCTTCGTCCATTTTGGATTCCTCTTTTAGTTATGAGTGCTCGATGCTCCTACATCAGACTCTCGAGGCACAAAAATTTATGACCTCCTAGTCATATGCTTCTCCTTGTCCTTAGCAATTCTACCCACTTCTCAGTTGAACTGCCTTCATGATCTTTTGTGAGATGCAACCAACCTCTGCAGTAACAGTCTTCCTCTACTACATGATACCTTACCAAAATCTCCTCACTTAGTGTTTTTCCATCCTTTTAGTTCTCTTCTCTCGAACCAATTAAGCACTCCTTGCACTAGGTTGCTACAAGTCTTCTCACCTTCCGTTGTGGTTCTATGCACAACAGTAAGACCATAAACTTTGTGGTCCTCACCACAACTGTAACTCCTTCTCCTTCTCCTTGCACTCTTCTCGCTTCTCACAGGTTATCCTTTCCCTACTCTGATACCAAATGATGAAAGGAGAAATAGGGGTATATCCATTTCCCATTTCTTTATAAATAATCGATCCTAGGACCTATGGGTTATGAGCCCACTCTTTATCAGAAGCATTATCTTTTACTTTTTCTTTTAAAAACCCGAGCAACACATATATCGGAAATACAGAGGAACAAGGGAAATACAAAGGAAAAACCCCACAGGAACACAAGCCGTATCTCAAATATTATACACTACATCTATAAATATCGTTGGGTCCGCACCTTTAGTCACTACACAACGTTGCTCTGATCTTTGATTACCTATCAGCCCGATCTCTGATTGCCGATCGGCGCTCTATTAGCCTTGTTTAGAGAATCTTCGGCAAAATCACATAAGTATTCTTTTGTCAGTCGCTCTATTAGCCTATCATAATATCGCTCATTGCAATATCGTCATTCCATTAACCATTGGCACTTGACCTTTGTGATATGCGATTAGCGACTAAATCACAACCGTCGATCCTATACCTGATCTGATCGTTGACACTAAGTCGCATATCGGCCTATCCACTATCCACCATTCCTTCACCTTCACCCAATGCAATAAGCGATCAAACCTCCACTGTGGATCCTCTCCCCGGTGCAACAGTCCATGCTTAATCGCATGATCGCAATCGCATTATTTCTAGGCCCGGTTCTCATAACTTCCAAAGGCTTTTAGTGATGCGCTATTGGATCTTTGTTCCTCTGCGATTGGATCCGGTCTGTTGATCCATGAGATATAATGTCACATGTATATTCTCTCATCCATTCCTCTTCACTTGGTCTCATTTGTCTTTGATGGATTCTGTGCTTTCCGCAGGTTTCCTTTGCCATACTCTGTTTACACACCACAACTCCATATCACAATTAACTCGACTCTTTGGTTTATTATTGGATCACCAACGATCCATTAATTGATCTATGGTCAATCAACAATCTACTAATAGGGTTTCAGTCCTTAATGCATATATTCATAACAGAACTTGAAAAGGGCATAATACATAGATACACACAACTCGCATATTTCTATTATACATATACAAACTTTTATTACAGCCTATGGCATTTCAGCCTTAGGAATGAGTTCTCCTTTGACCACATTTAAATACTCTATCTCTCATTTGTATACATATGGTAGACAATTACATTAATTAAGTCTTCTAGAGACTTATCACTTCCACCATTTAAGCTCTATTTTAACAGAATTTCCCCTGTTTTTCTCCGATGGTCCACATCCTCTTTACTTCCTCCGCTTTGGGTTCCTCTTTTAATTATGGGTGATCGATGCTCCTGCATCAGTTTGGATGCACTTTAGCATACTAAGGATCTTCATTTCATAGAGGGATACTACAATTTTTAGTACATTATGGACTATGTATTGGGAGACGATGGACATGAAGTTAAATAGGTATACAACATTCCATCCATAGATGGATGGGATAACATAAGCCATCTTTTGAGGGGTTGCAAATAGAAGCACCTAAATAATTTCAATGAGAACTTATTGTGTTTGTGTGTATTTAGATATATAGAGTCTTATAATAGAGAAATCCACACTTCTATTAATAAGTCCCCATTTTAAAGTTGTTTTTGATATTTTCCACTTTCACCTTTGAAAATTATGTATGGATAGTAGGAAAAACGAGTGGTAACCTCATAGGTGATGCTTTAATGGTAGAGAGATTTCTTGAGAAGATTAGGGCATAATGAAGAAGTCTCGAAAAAAGTACAAGGCTAAGCATGATTACCATACAAAAGAGAAGCTGTTTAGAGTGAGGAACATGATATGGTTACATTTGACATTCAATTTGTATAACAAAACCATGAACATAGATTTTTTTTTTTTTTTGCGTTTTTGAGCATGGGGAAGCGTGAAAGTGTCGACTTATATTAAATTTAATAGATTTATAGAAATGGGTGAGATGTCTTGTTGGGAATAGGATCCCCCGAGGACAGTTTTGGGGCTAAAAGTTCATGTTTTGGGTCAAGTTTTGTAATAATCTTGTAAAGTCTCTGCATTTTGTGGTCACGGAGTGCGAAGGTGCCATGATTCATAAATGGTTTTCCACCCTTATTTTCTAAAGTGTAAAGTCGACTGTAAAGATCCACCCATGGTCTGCAGACCATGGGATTGTATAAAAAGAGCTAAGTAAGTAAGCTCTAAAAAAAGGAAGTAAGCTGGAAGATTTAAGTGATAAGGAAGAAGTCCTTAGAAAAGTCTAAGTTTCAGGTCGTAGTGTAGGTAGAGGCTTTGCAGCTGAGTGCGCAGAGGCCCAAGGTGTAAGTCCATAGTTGAGTTCACAAACCCCTATAGTTGTGTGTGTAGGGCAGATACAATCTGTAATAGTCTGCAAATATCAACAAAGAGAAGTATTCTACAAATTTTTTGTCTTTGTTTGCTGTTAATGCATCTGGTTATATTACATTTTGCGTTTAATATGCAAATGTTCATGTGATACGTGAACGTATGTGACTATCTTAATTAGGTGAACATAAGTAAGAATATCTGTTTACGTGGTGCTAACTATGATTGTTTAGTAAGATAAATAAAGCACTCAAGATAACTTGGGAACTTGTACAATATGTTGTCATAGCAGAGCAAAAGTACCTGAACTTCAGGTTAGGGATGTGCAAAGGCTAATCATACTCCTTCATGGAGGTATTGAAGAGTGGAATATAGGGCTAGACTGATGGAGCCTAGAACTTAGTGACCTGCATGAAAGTAGGAACAAAGGGTATAAACTGATATCATGTCCATCTTAGGGTGCAGAGTCTTTGTTCCAACATCCCCCCATATTACTTTAGGTGAGACTTTAGTCTGTGCTTTGCGGGCTTATGCCAAAAGGGCCAATAGTGTAGGGACTTGTTTGGCTAACTAACGCTAAACCTGGTTTAGGCCCCATGCAACCAACAAATGGTTCCGTTTCCAGGACCAGAATCTGCATAAGAGATGTGTGATGTTGTATCACCAGAATATAACTAAGAAAGAGGTCAAAGATTGGTTGGATAGGAATATTCACGAATTCATGGTGCATGAGAACAGAAAGCCACAAGTGACAAAGGAATAGTGGTTGGATAGGTACCTGTATATTGAAATCGATGAGATATTTTTCTACTCATTTCTAGTTGAGTTATATGAGTGGACAACAAAGCTAGTAGATAGCCAAGGAAGGTGGAGACTTGACGGTCCTATTTCTTGGACCTCGAAGTTAGTACAGAGACTGGAAGCCTTTGAGGATAAGATCACCCATGTTGTCAATCATTGTCTTGATCGCATCATAGGAGGATTTATGAGTCAATTCACGGTCGACACCTCAATTAGCTACAGTGAGGAGGAGTGGCACTTTTTCAAATATCCACAAGGTAAGTACTTGAAGTCTTTGAATACCTAGATTAAGACGTTATTGTTACACAAAAATATCATCACCATGACTATTTGCAGTCAGTATGGGTCTATCATCACTTATACTGTCCTCCTAAGCAAGTCTCAGACCTCAGCTCTTCTTCTCAAGCTTTGAAAATGATAGAAAGACATTAAAAATCAATAAAGCTTTGGTTCTGCACTTTGTCTCACTATTACCTACAGTCCGGCACCCTTTGTTCATGTTACCTGCAGATCGGCCTGCTCTGTCTGTAAATGGGTGGGTGCAGACCCCTGTGAAAGTCAAAAAGGCGCAAGTTTATTATAAAAAACTCACTTTGGGTTAATTCTAGATGATTCTAGAAGGAACGTTGACGTGGATTGTTCGCTCCAAGATGGTTCATGCATCCCAAAAGAGAAGGAAGTAATCCCTTGATAAGAGGAGTTATCCCTTTGAAGGAGGACCTAGTAACTTCCCTCCATTGCACTATAAATTAAGGCATTGGGTTGGTTGCTGGGGAGGTTAGAAGCTAAACATTTTTAAGGGTAAATGCTGATGGAATTAAGACTTCCTAGTTAAGTTTGAGAGGAGAGATCACATACCTTTTTGGATTCATTGGGAAGTGAGTGAAACTTGTTAAAGTAGAGGAGAATTCTTGCTGGACCTTGGGAGGAGCTTGTACAACATCAAGGCACAGGTTGTAAAGTTCTTCTTTGATTTGAATTAATACAATCAGATTCATTTTTCTCAACAAATTGTCTTATGTGGTTTGTTTCATAAATTCCTTGATTATTATGATGGATATGTTTTATGGCATTGGCTTTTCAGGTGCTATTTAATTTGTTTGCTTGTTTGTTTTTGTAGACTTGCTATAAGGGAGCTCATTTGGATCAAAGGAGCGAGGCTTCCACAAACTTGCATTGGACCCAAGGTAGGCCTAAAACACTTGTTTGCTTTGTTTTTAATTGCATATTTAGAGAAAGATAGTTTTTGATTGGCTTGCTTGTCACTAGATATCTTTAGATACTAGGAAGGTCGATCTTGTCTGCAAAATCGACTCATTCCGTGTGACAAAATGGCAACTCCACTGGGGACTTGATTTTTTCCTTGTTTTGACTTTGACCTAAGAAACTGCAGTTTTGTTTCTGTTTTTGGCTTGTTGTGTGTGGAATTGGGTGGATTTAGTAGATCTAGGAGTATATTTTGTTTTTCATAACTTTAGGAGAGGAACGCACCCTCGGCTTGCAACACAGTGCAGACTTATCTGCATTGTTGCTCTTCACACAGAGCGTTCCCACACCTGTGTGAACTGTGGGCCTGCGGACCCTGTTAAAATTTTGAAAACTTAAGATTTTTTATTTTACTATTTTTATTATTTGTTTATATGTTGTTATCCCCTGCCCAGACCTGCATGTGACTTGTTAAGAACTTTCCTTAGGTTAATTCCATTGGTGTTAGGGTTTTAGGTGAAATTCCTAGAAGTTTTGGTTGCCGGTCTTGATTTTCAATTTGATCATGTAGTAGCTCAGAGCTTAGAAGCTGTAGAAGCCTCAGATCACCTTGGTTTTTACTGGTCTTCTTATGATTTTGACCATTTGCAAAATCTACCTTTGTTGAGGAATCCATCTTGTGTTTTCTCTTTGCGAAACTTCGAAAAATCTTGTGTTAAAAGTTTGGATTTCATTTTTAAAAAAAGAAAACAAAATTGGCTGTTTTTTGACTAATTTGTGATTCTAGACAAGTTAGTCCTTGGTTTGCTTATAGCTGAGTAAAACATCCTTGAAAAAGACATCTTGTAAGCTTTTACTTCAAATAGTCTTTTATAGTTTATAAATCTCAAGATTTTCTTTTTCCATAGTTTTGAGTGTTTTATAAAAAATAAAAACAAATCTCTTTTGAAAAGCTTTGTTTTTGTAGTATTTGAGCGTTTGAAAGAAAAGGGAAATTTTTGTGAAAATAACTAGTTGTCTCGTTTTGAGTGCATTGGAAAAGACAAAAACTCTTCTTTTAATTTGTTTGTTAAGAAATATTTGTGTTTACAAGCATTTTCATTCTCAAACTCTTTCCTAGCTAGAAGTTCATTGAAGGGAAAAGATTGTTTAATCATCTTAAGTGCATTTTTAGTGATTTCGAGTCAAGTCTTCACACTACGAGTTTCATCTCCGCACCTCTTGACTAAAATAAAAAACAATAAAAATAACGCTTAAAGTAAAATCAATCTAGTAATATTTTTTATTTTCTAGGGCTCTATTACACCAACATAGCTTAGGCTAGTGTCTTGGAGTAGGGAGTAATTAACTCTCCAAGACAGTAAAACAAACAAGTAGCTGTATCTTGCGATAGGAGAAAAATCCAACTGTTGCATCTATGCTCTGGGAAAGCTCCTCTTAAAGGAGAAGCTCGAGATCGTGTCCGAACCAGTGTGGGAATCAAACCTTCCTCATTGGGAACAACGCCAGATGTTCACGTATTAAAAAAGGTAAACCTCGGATTAACTATTGTCGAGGAGCCTGGGTCACTTGTTGGTAAACCTTGGATTATGTCAAGGAGCCTTCAAGGGGATTGAGCTTGCTACTCTTCCCTTACGTGCGTATCGGATCGTAAACTGTTCCCCCAGGTATATTTGTTTCCGTTGGTGACCATAGTGACCATATTCTATAGGGTTCTTCCTAAGCTGACAGTGGTGGGAAGATCCCACTGTACCTGGAGCAGACGTCGGCTAGACTCACTTGGATTTTCTGGGGGGTTCTCTTCACTCAAGACGGTTTAGTGGAGGAACTTGTGCCAGTCTATTTCCAACCACCATTTCTGTATTGAACTCTGTGACATTGGATTTCATCACCAACTAGTGTTTTCAGTACGGAAAGTTACTGTGTGTGTGTGGTTTGATCTCCTAGATTCTTTAGGCATGTGATTCAATTTGTTTGGTTCGTTAGAGGCTTTAGGTGGTTTTCATTGAAATTTTACTTTGTTTTCGTGTTAATTAGTTAAAATATTTAACTGTGGCTGGATTATCGAGGAAGTCCCGTAGACTTCGGGGCAAACCTCCTGAGTTTTCACCAAGCCAGCCTGAAGGGCTATGAGGCCTAGTAACTCCTAGAGACAGTAGAGTTGGGTCACCTGAAGAAGGAGAGTCTTCTTTGGTGGTTCATGCTGATTTTCAAGCTTTAGTAGAATATTATAGTACACAGTCTGTGTCTGTTTCCGAAGTTACTGGTAGTGTTTCATCTACTAGTGATATAGGTGGAGAACCTGAAATATATGAACCTAAAACTGAAATTGTTGCTACTCCAGCATCGGGGTTTAACTCTCCAGCTTCAAGTGGTCCTGGTTCACCTAGGGTAGAAAGAGTAACTACCCAAAATCTTCCTTCTGGACTAGTAGCTATTGAAGAACTTGCTACTCCGGAAGAAAAAGAAGGCATCCCTATCCCTGAAAATCAACTTGTTATAGAGCTTAGGGAGCGTGAATCAATCTTTTATAGTCCACCTAGGAGCAGTGCTTGGTATCTTTCATTGACTAACTTTTTGGAAAACCCGTGACTAAGTTTTTCACCACCTCATATTTCTTATCACCCAACACCTAGGGGTTAGTATCCTCCATTAAATATGTCAAGACAGTCGTCCATGTTTTCTCAATCTCTAGAAGCCTTTTTGTACGAGGGTCCTTCTATTCCCGTTGGGTATCAGTCACTTTCTGGTACCATTTTGGGAGCATCTCCTCAACCTGTTGAACAAGGGTTATTAACTAGAAATAATGGTACTAAGCCATTGAGTGTAGAAGATATTCTCATGATGTCAGGTACTATTCCCAATCCTAAACCTCAAGGTTTCCAGTCACCGCCTGGGGGGCAGCCTCAAAATCCTCAAGTATCTCTTGGGGGGCAACCTCAAGGTACCCAGTTTGCACTTGGGGGGCAACCTCAAGGACAGTACATACCTACGGGACAGTACGTTCCTCAAGGTCAACCCCAGACTCAATATGTACCTCAAGGTCAACCCCAGTATCAATATGTACCTCAAGGTCAACCCTAGTATCAGTACATGCCTCAGGGTTATGAACCCCAAGGTCAGTACCCAACCCAAGGTTACCAACCACATTCCGCTCAATCATATGTTCAAGGATTTGGAAATGTACCGTTGAATTATCAACCCTACCCTCAACCAGGTTATGGTCTTCAATATTCTCAACCTGTTATGGGTCTGTACCCCGGAATGAACTTAGTGTGGGATCCATCTCAATCCCAACAGGTTTTGCAACCGAATGTATAGTTGTCATCTCAAACTGGACAACCCTTGGTTTCTGGTTCACCCCAGCAACCTGTCCAGTCTACTATTCAAACTTCTGAACCTTTTGTAGTTTCTTAGCCTGGGCCTAGTACTCCACGTACTCCGCCTCAAACGGTTGCTGCAACATCTTTTCAATCTACCCCACCTACATCTGGAGTACTGACAGCTTTGGTTTCTACTGTTTCTGTATCAGTTCCTCAGACATCTTTACCTCAGTCTAGACCCATGGTCCACACTTTGGTTCAGATGCCTATAGGCCAACCTGGTTCAAGTACAGTCATCACAAGTCAACCTCAATTTACTTACCAACCGTACCAGGGACAGTACCAATTTGGTCTTGCTGTGCAACAACCAGTCTATCAGTATCAAATGTACCCTGGTTATACATATCAACAACCTCAACAACCCCAGTACGGTCCAGTTAATCCTGGTTTTCTGGGAGGATATAATATCCCAATGCAATTCCAATTCCTAGTTATCCTGGATATCCTCCTCCTGGGACTGGTCTGACGACCCAGAGTTTTAGGGACCCTAATCATCAGTTACCATTTATCACAACTTTGGACTTGCCTGATTTGACACGCCTTACGAACGATCCAATTAACTATCTTCCGTTTTAGCTGGCAATGCCGAATAAGTTGCCTAGTGATATTCCTAAATTTGAAGACAAATTAGGAGAGGACCCGTCAAACCATGTGATGACTTATCACCTCTGGTGTGCGTCTAATTCCATTTCAGATGATTCAATCCGTTTAAGACTTTTCCAGCGCACTCTAATTGGTCTTGTGGCCAAGTGGTACATTGAGTTACCGTGAGCCACTTTTTATAACTTTAGTCAGTTAGTTACTTCGTTTTTAACTCATTTTCAATTGCCAGTCAGATATGACAATGGCACGAAATTATTAACTTCGTTAAAGCAGTCAACGTCCACTTACATTTCAGATCACATTCATGAATGGAGACATCAACAGCATTTAGTGAAAGTTTTTATCCCGGATCAGATCTTAGCTGAGTGGTTTGTAAAATCTTTATTACCCAAGATCACTGAGGATGTAGCTAAGGCCAGAGTCATTACTGAAGAGCAAGTAATTTCTCAAGCACAATACCTTGACTTAGTTTATACTTAGTTAGGTACGTTACATGAGAAAATCCCCGACCTTCCCAAGCAAAATCAAATCGCTGCAGCTCCTTTAGGATCTCATGCCGCTGATGGTATGATTGGTACGGTTAATACCAAAAGTAAGAAGAAGTATTCCAAGAATTCTTCTCCTATCATAACCTTGCCATATTCCCTGACAGGAGATTCTTCCGTGGAACTTTCCACTGATATTCATGTTGTAGATTCATCTACAACCAAATCAAAATCCGGTGGTAAGAAGAAAGGGAATAAGAAGAATAAAACAGATAAAAATTCATAGAGAAACTAGAAAAAGTGGAATCAACTGATGAGAAACGCAAACCTCGTTATCCTTGTCTCATTTGTGAAAAGATCATTTTACAAGAGACTGCCCTCATCATGCAGAGGTTGCGAAAATTGTCAAAGGTCCCCAAACTCCTGTTGTTTTGAAGGATCCTTTTCCAAATCAAGACAATAAGATGATAAGTTCTTCCTCAAATGCCAACGAAGAACCCATACTGATGATGTCCCATGTTAGGATTGTGGCTCGATCGCATGATTATGGAAGTAAAAGACCTATTGATGGTAAAGAAGCAGAATCTTCTCATTCTAACCCATCAACCTCAGCTCCCGGTTCCGATCCACTACAGATCGAGAAACCTAATCCAGACTTAGTAATCAAACCACCCGCCAAGGGTATACTTCGAAAGTCAGCTTTTAATCCACATGCGAGAGAAGCTTAGAACTATAACATTGTTGAAGATTTAGCTGTTTCACCTTCAGCAATGTCGGCTTTGGAAGTGCTGCAATCATGTCCATCACAACGTAAATTACTTTTGTCGACTATAGGAGCTGTTGACGTTCAGGACTCGAACCTTATAATTTTTTATCTAGAAAATAGTACACCACACCTACCTCATCAAATGGCTTTCCAGATCCCAGTGATAGTAAAAACCAAACCTGTTCATAGGACTGTGATTGATGAGGGAGCCTCAACTTGTATTATTTCGATACAGTGTTGGAGATCGCTTGGTTCTCCTTTGCTAAATCAATCCCTGACGATTCTAAAGGCCTTTGATGGCCGTGGGTTTCATCCTTTTGGCATTCTACAGGATATACCTATAGGGATTGAAGGCAAAACCATTAATCTAGATGTGGAGGTGGTTGATGCCCCTTTAGATTACAACCTTCTCTTGGGTCGTAGTTGGTCTTACGCTATGTCAATTGTCGTTTCATCAGTCTTTCGGCTTATAAAATTCCCTCATAATGGAAAGATCATAACCATAGACCAGCTGACTTACTTTTCATCCGACCCAGCCTCTTCTAAAAGCATTCAGCATGTCGGTAAAATGACTATCCCGTATAAGGATGTTGGAGTAGGACTAGTTAAAGATGCTGGTTTACGGGGAGCTTTTCCTTTTCCTCCTATCAACACATCGTCTTCTATTGCAACCATTCATATGATTTCGTCAGACACCATTGTTTATGATGATCCTTGGATCGTACCTTCTGAATCTGAGATAGACTCATTTGGTGATGTTATACCTTTAAGTCCATATGAAATTGCGTATCAGGCCGTGTAGTCGCTTTCCGACACATCTTCAACCAAAATTGACTTAATGGAAGTGGTCCATGAGGAATCACTTTCAACATCAAACTCGGATTCAATCACGTTTTCTGAACTTCTTCACACTGATGAGCAAATTCGTGAAATCCTATCCGTCGATGATTTACCATGGGAAGATATTCATCATAGATCTTCGTTTTTACTTGAGAGCGATCATTTTTAAAATGATTTTTCATCAATTTTTACGACTGAATATGTCAAGGAAGCTCAGAATCCAATGAAAAATCCTAATTCAGAGCTAAATTTGGGAAATATTTCTCGAACTATTCCTATTGACATTTCAGTTAAGCATGGGATTGTTGAAAACATTCATATAGGTGCCGCTTGTACGGAAGATGAAATTCAAACATATAAGGCCCTATTTCAAGAATTCTGCAAGGTGTTTTCCTAGTCATATGAGGAAATGCCAGTAATTTACCCCGCAATTGTTGTTCATGAAATCAAAACTTACCCGGATGCTAAACCCGTCAGGCAATGTTTGCGTCAGATCCACCCAAGAAAAGCTGTTGCAATTAAAGCAGAAGTTGAAAAATTACTCAAAGCAGGTTTCATTTATCTGATTCCATTAACGGATTGGGTATCAAATATTGTTCCTGTTAATAAAAAGCAAGGGACAATAAGAATATGTATCGATTATAGGGACATTAATTGAGCCTGTCCAAAGGACAATTACCCAGCTCCCTATATCGATCAAATCATTGATGATTGTGCCGACAGTGAAATATTCTCCTTCATGGATGGTTTTTACAGATACAATCAAATCAATATTCTACCTACTGATCAACCAAAAACGACATTCATTTGTCCATGGGGAACATTTCCTTACTACAAGTTACCTTTTGGGCTCAAGAACACTGGGGAAACTTTTCAAAGGGCCGTATCTTATGCTTTTCATGATATCAAGCACATTGTGCAACCCTATCTCGATGATTTTCCTGCTCATTCATTACATTGAGCTAATCATCTCATTCATTTACGCGCAATCTTTATGAGGTCTAGGAATTATCAGATTAGGTTGAACCCACACAAGTGTGTTTTCTATATAGAAACGGGTCGGTTACTAGGGTTTCTTGTTTCGAAAGCCGACATTCATGTCGATCCCTCGAAGGTTGAAGCCATTGTCAAATTGCCTCCTCCTTCGAGTTTTTGCCAACTCCAAAGTTTGCAAGGGAAAGCAAACTTTTTACGTCGATTCATTCCTAACTACGCCGAGATCACCAAGGATTTTACCCGGTTGTTGAAATAGAATACTCCATTCTTTTGGGATGAGATAGCTGAGAAATCTTTTGATACACTAAAACACGTGTTGACCCATGTGCCGTTATTGCATCCTCCCAACTACAACCAGGACTACTTCTTGTATCTCGTCGCCTCCCATTCCACCATCAGAATGGTGTTAGTTCAGGAAGATGAATTCGGTACTAAACATGTGATATGTTACCTTAGTCAAACTTTAAATCCATCTAAGCTAAAATACTCACATGTGGAGAAATTGTCATTGGCAGCTGTTCAAGCTGTCCAACGTTTTCGTCATTACATTTCACTACGTAAAACGACAGTAATTTCTGATTGCAACCCTATGATCAATATTTTGACCAAGCAATTGCTAGGGGAAAGTAATCCAAATGGATTGTGATCCTGCAGGAGTTCGACTTGGAATTTGAAAAGTCTAAGTCAAAGAAATATTTCATTTTTGCGGAGTTAATGTGTGACTTCCCACGTGCTGACACAGAAGCTGTGGCGGAGGAGCCTATTGCGAATGAATCCTTATTTCTAATCAGCACTTTAGATCCGTGGTACGGGGATATCATCGTTTATCTCCAAACCCAATCCTTTCAACCAGATATTTCACGGTCAGAATGTCGAAAAATACGATTCCAGTCCCAACAATTCAGAATTATTAGAGATACTCTTTACCATCGTGGGGCGGACTCTGTTTTTCGACATTGTTTAACTCATGAGGAAGCTGAAAGGGTCCTAAATGACTGTCACTCTAGAGCATGTGGCGGTCATATGTCTGGGTATGCCACAGCCGAAAAGATATTGCACATTAGCTACTTCTGGCCATCTATGTTTAAAGATTGTATTATCGCGGTCTGAAAATGCCACAACTGCCAAATTTTTGATCGAAAGATGCATGCTCCACCTACTCCTCTTCACCCTATAATTGTCGTTGGTCCTTTTTCCAAATGGGGTATTGATTTTATTACATGTAACCCTCACTCGGAGGGGGGGCATGCGTATATCATCCTTGCGATAGATTATTTTACCAAGTGGGCCGAAGCGATGCCTACATTTGAGGCAGACGGAAAAACAACTACAATTTTCATGTTCAATCATATAATTGCTAGGTTTGGTGTTCCACAAGCGATTATCACTAATCATGGGCATCATTTTCGAAATGTTATAGATCAACTTGCCTTGCGTCACGATAGTTCAACTCCTTATTATCCACAAGCTAATGGTCTGGTTGAAGCCATTAACAAAGTTCTAGTCATCATGATCCGACGAATCATTGGGATTCAACAGTTGAATTGGCATAACATTCTATTTTCATCGCTTTGTGCGTATCGAACCTCAGTAAAAACGTCAACAGGGTTCACTCCTTTCCAACTAGTTTATGGCCTGGAAGTTGTGTTACCCATTGAGTGTGAAATCCCTTCATTGCAAATGGCCATCGAGTTACTTCCAGCCACTTCCGAAGAGGAAAGAAGTTTGTTATACTTGGCTTAGCTAGATGAGAATCGACGTGATGCTTCATTAGCGATCAAAACTCATGCAAAACATATTAAAGCTCAGTATGATCGAAATGTGACCCCTCGAAAGTTTTCGGAAGGAGACCAAGTATTATTGTATGATCAGGCAAATGATAAATTAGGCGCTGGAAAATTCGTGCCTATGTGGCATGGTCCCTATGTTGTCAAGCGAAAGCTAGCAAAAGGGGCCTATGAATTGGTAGACTTTGATGGGGTTTCTTTAGGTAAACCCAGAAATGGTCTTTACCTAAAGAGATATTATGCTTAAGAATGGGTGTGGAGATTTTTAGTTAGGTTAGTTTTCTTTCTAGCTAGTGTGTTTTAGATTAAAAAGTGTGCTTAGCTTAGAGAGTGTTTTTCGTCATAATTCCCGCTTATCTTGGTTTTACTTTTGATATTGCAGATGTCGATGCCTCTCCAAACATACATTGGTTTCGCTGATGGTGCTTGTCATAGTACACAGAATATTTCTTCCGCAGCTTGGGTTATTTATTCGCCCTCTGACGAGTTGGTATCTATGCATGGGGTAAGCCTCAGTCAAACAACGAACAACATTGCAGA